>PVIJ01003443.1:0-135217 GCA_004024925.1 Scalopus aquaticus
AACCTTGGAGAGAGACCCAGAGGGAGAGACGGGAGGAGAGGGCGGACTGGCAGAGTGCTGGCTGGCTGGCTGGCGGAAGTTCATCCACAGACACACAGAGCCAATGTGGGGGTGGGGGAGGAAGCGGGGGACAGGGAGAGTAATCATGATAAACAGACCAGAAAGAGAGACAGAGACCAAGATCCAGAAAGACGGAGACACACAGCTGAGGAGGGGGCAATAGGGAAGGAAGGGGAATAATCAATAAATTCAGATCTGATCAGGTAGCCAGAGGGAGTCAAAGCCACAAAAATCCAGAGGTGGAGGAAGGGGGTGACAAGGGCAGCCTTTTCGGGTGTAGGGGGCTGGGGGGCAAGGCTGGGACATACCCATTCTGTCCCATCTGCGCTCACCCTACACCTCGCAGAGACGTGCCAAGCCCTCCACACAGGGGCCGCTATTCCAACAGGCTGCAGCCCTCCCCTGGGCTCTGCCTTCGCCTACCACCCACATCTGATCAGTCACACCGGCTTCCCCTCACCCAGGGCCCTCAGCCTCCTGAGGTCAGAAGTGCCTCTGGGAGGTGGCCTGGATGGGATCTAGCAGGCTGGGTGAGCAGGCTTTGGGCCCTGGGGGGGTAAAAGGGGTTTCTAGCTGCCACTCCCCTCCCTGGGGCCAAATTTGCTGGAATAACTGGCTGGACAGCTCTAGGGATGGAGGTCAGAGCTGGGGTTGCTGTAGAGGGCCTAGACCTCTACCCCCCAGGCCCTGTGGCTTCCAGACCACTCAGGCCTCCTTGTCCCTTGCAAAGGGAAGGAGGGGCAAGCCAGAGCTTGGGTTCCCCCAGGATGTCTGCCCTGGCAGGGGATGGGCACAGGCAAGTGGAGGAGGTCGGGGCCCCTCCCTAGCTCTTAATCCTTCCCCTCCCCCAGCCTCAGTGGGAGGATGAACTGAACCCAGTGACCTGACCTGGTCTAGCCGCTAGTAGCTGTCCGCTCTCACTGGGACCCCAGCCTGCCAAGTGCTGGCGTGTGGAGTGAGAACATCGCCCCAAGTGTGGGAAGATTAGTGAAATCAGCAGTTCATCCCAAATTCCCCCCACCCTCCAACCTGGGCTAGGCTGACCAGCCAAGGAGGTGAGGATGGGGAGGACAGTTGATGAGGGATGAGGGAACCACTCCACCCCCCACTGCTTTTCCCTCCTTCCTCCCCACCCACCCCCACAGTGGGGCCAGCTGTTCTCCAGCTGCCAGAGACGTGCAGCCTAGAAATGGCCACATTCTGGTTGGAACCTGAGAGCAGAGTGGGATGGGGATGGTGTCTTCCTCCCTCACCTCCAGCCCAAGGACCCCTGAGGACCCTGCCTGAGTGGCCACACCCTGCCTGGCTAGGGAGGTAGCACCACCTCCCTGGAGCAGCGTCCAGATTTTTACAGGAGGAAGCAATTTGCAGAGCCCACTAGGAGGGAGCTGGGGTCCTCCTCCCCTCTCCCAGCTTATTAATGTGCTTCCAATTTGGGAATCAAGGCTCTCTGGGCTCCACCCACCCCCCTACTTGGGGCACAGACTTCTAGGGAGCAGAGGGGGCGGGCTTCCTTTTGGAAGCTTCTCCAAGTTCATCCTCACTGTCAGTGCCCCCCAACCCCCAACGGTGTAAGAGAATAGAGAGACTCAGAGCCCACAAGCCTTCTGCAAAGAGAAGGGCCCAGCTCCCAGGCCTCCCTTAGTCTCTGTCCTGCCGCTTCGACTGGTCCCATCCAGGGAGGGCCAGGTGGCCAGAGTGGGATATGTGGCGGGGCCAGGGATGTAGCCAGTGGGTAACTGGGTTAGTAGGTGTCATAGATCTCAGTTACCACGTCGGTGGGCCATGTACCTGATTCACCCACGAGCTGCCACCGCTCAGTGTCCACATCACAAGAGTCACACTGTCATCTAGAAACACCCCGGCTGGCTGCACCCCTCTCTGCCCCATCCCCTTCGCAGCCACTGTCCCGCCCATTCACCATTACCTGGATCTCTGCCTTCTGTTGGTTTTTAATTATTTTATTGTGGTAAAATAGTCATAATAGAAAATTTACCATGTTAACAACTATCTTTAAGTGCACAATTCAGTGGCATTAACTACAGTCCTGTTTTGTTTTTAACTGTTATCTTTTTCATGGTCCTCCATGTAGATGCAACGGGGTGACAGGCCCCCAAATCTGCCACACAGCAAATCCCTCGCCGTGTCTGGCACAGCCCTGAAGGGTGTCACCACACTGTCCTGCCGTCCCAAACAACCTCAGATAGTGCCCACCCACAGAGGCAGTCTCAGTCACACCCACGGGCACCCTGACACGCAGCCCCGTGCGTGCGGAGTTTCTTTCTCACACTCAGTTTCACCTACACACCTAGTTCACACTCAGCCTGTCCCTAAGGCGTCTCAGGATGTAGTCGGCCACTTCCCAGTGGTTTCTCCCAGACACACACACCCCTTCTGGGGACAACCTTTCTCATACACAGTGTCATGGATGGACACACACAGGCTAATTTCTACAACCCTGACGTCACCTCCTATGCTTCATCAGTAGTCACACGTCACCGAGAACGTCACCCATTCTGCTCCTGACACACACGGCCTCACACAGTCGCAGTGGTCCTTGGATACAGTGCCTTGGAAGCTTTCCGTATCACACACAAGCTCACGCTGCTGTTAAGCAGCATCTTTCCCAAATAAAACCTGCGCGAGGCTCACGCACACGGAGCTGGTCACCCGCCTGGCCGCTCACACACGCTCGTGTCACACATGCTCTGATGTCCTTCATGCCGCTCCCCACATGTCGCGCCGTGTCAGTCCTACAGCACCACAGCTTCCCCCCATAGAGGGATATGATGGAGTCACGACATCACCTACAGTTTTTCTCATGCGTACAGCCAGCCTCACATGCGGTCACACACAAACTGGTTTTACCCGGTTCCCTCACACACACATCCACCCTACAGTCTCACCCACACACAATGTCCCACTCAGTTTCTCTCACACGCGCCCCACGTCACACACAGTTGTACTCTCATTTCCCTCTATCACTTCCTGTCCTTTTGGATCTGGCAGAGAGCACAGGAAACAATCAGCACTCTAGGAAACCAAGGCTCAGGCTCTGGGAATGGTGGGGTGACTGGGTCTCTGGCCCCTGCCTCAACCTCTGAGGGCAGCTGAGAGGACAAGCAGAGCCCTCTCCCTGCCACTGTGCTCTCTGGAGAGGCAGCCCCCTCCGGGACATAAGCCTCAGCTGGCACAAGGCCAGAGGGAGGAGAGGGCAGAGCAAAGCTGTGGGGACAGGGCAGAGCTAGGTAACTCACCTCCAGCTCTGACCAGAGAAGTTCCCGCCAGGCCCCGAGGTCCATGGAGATATGGATCCTCAAGGCCACCCTTCAGACCCTACAGCTTCTGCAGCCCCCACGTGGGAGGAAACTGTGACGTCCTAGGCACCTCCACATAAAACGGCAGCATTTACAGCCCTAGTGGCTCCCAGGCCCCCGGGACTTGGCACCCCAGCTCAGAGCTGTCCCTCTGTCCCTCTCCCATTCTTGAGCCAGAGGAGGGTGGGACTGACTGCTTCCATTCTGCTTCCACACTGAGCCCCAGGGGGACCCTGGGAATGGGGCAGAGGGGGCACCATCCAAGTGGCTTCTGAACACCATTCATTGCGTCCAGCCTCAACCAGACTCCACCACCATGTTGGAGGACAAATCCCCCAACTCTGCCTGGCCTCCCTGAAGACACCTGCTGCCTGCCACCAGTTCAGCCATGCCTGCCTGACCTAGCTGCTCCTCAGTCAGGCCCTGGTTTATCTACTGTGTCACCTACCCACTTCTCCAGACCCCACCAGGTTTAGGTTCCATAACGGGAGGAGAAAGAAGGCTCACTGGAAGACAGAGACTCTGGGAAGAGCTCAGAGAAAAGAGAACTAAGAAGCCATTTATTCCAAGCAGGGAAACTGAGCCCCAAAGAGGTCCACCAGCATAGCACAACTGGTTGAAGGCCCAGGGGGTTCAGATCTCTAATTTCACCTCCTCTGCGGAGATGTCTCCTTCTGGTTTTAATATTTCCTCAAGTGGCAGAAAGTACTAGAGCTTGCAAACCTGACGGTGAGAACATGAACAGGGTCTAGTACACACACACACACAAACATACACACCTCTCCTGTCAGCCACTGGCCACTGACCATCCTACTCAGCCATTCCCCAGTCCATGTGCTAATTGGCATTAATTACCGTTCCCTCCCTAGGGAGGTGGGGGGCAGGCCCAAGAAGCTGAAACTCCTATTGGCCCTTAGCCTCTCTCTGAGGAAGGGGCACGCAGGGTCCCTGAAGTTATCCTCACCACAGTCTGGTCCTAGAATATACACCTGTCCCTCCCCTGCCCACAGGGTGAGCAGGGACCCAGAAGACCACAGAACCACATCTTGTGGTGGCACCTCTGGGGAGGGGACTGGAAAGGGAGCTGTAAGAATCTGAAAGGGAGGAGAACACAATTCTCCCAAATCTCCAAGTTCTGGGCACTTTGGATGTCCCTCCTTGCCACAGGCAGCCCCCAGCCTTCTGGCCAAGGCGATGTCCTGGCCCCTACCTGGTGTGGAGCATGTGTTCACAGAACCAGGCCACAGGAGGGAGCCGGGTACACAGAGCCGCTACGGGCAACAGCCCCTCTGAGCTGTGTCCAGCCCCCACCCCCATCCCCTGCTCTCCTAGGCTACAAGTCCAGGCCTGACCTGGTTCTGCCTCTACCAGGAGAGAGGGAAGACAGAGAGGGAGTGCCCCCTGAGAAGCCCTCCCTCAGGGCCCTATTCCCTCTTGTTCAGAAAGAATCTCTCTGTCCTCAATCACAGGGCCCTTTCTCCCTGAAAGATGACAGAGTGGGGTCTTAATGACACTGCTCCAGGCATGGCTAGGCTGGAAACCAGACCCAGACAGGCACTGCCGGCCTTCCCTCCCCAGGCAGGAGTAAAGGGGATGACAGACAATGGGGGCTGCAAGGGACAAGCCTTCTTCCAACTCTCTAAAGTCTAAATAGGGGCTCTGAAAGTGTGGCAGAAAGAAGGCCCCAAATCCAGCCCCTTTGGAGCCAGGATCACAGAGCTCAGGGCTGAAACTCCGAACCCCTACCACGACACAGGAGGGAGAACCGGAGGGAACTTAAGCTCCTGCCTCTCAGGGGGCACATGCCCAGGGCGCACAGCTTTGCTTCCAGACACCCCCCACAATCCAGCGCAGCTGAGAGAACCGCGCGCAGGAGCCGGCCTGGGCGCCGGGAGGCCCGGCCCGAGGCCTGCTTGGAGCTGGGGCCGGGCGGGCTCTGGAAGAGAGAGAGTCGGGAGTCCAAAGGGCGGCGGGGCCCGGGACTGGGAGACCCGGGTACGAGCTCCCCAGTGGCAGGTCAGCCAAACCGTGTGGCTCCCAGATCCCTGCCGCGACACCTCGAGCGCGGACAGTGGGGCTGGCGATGGCACCAGGGACAATCTCCAGGCTCCCCTACCTCCCCCCCGACCAACTCGTCCCGGTCGCGGAGGGGGTGTAGTGGAGGGGTAGGCGGGGCTTCCCGGAGAGATTTTCCCCCCCTTCCCTCTAAACTTCCCGGCACCCAGATCCGGGGCTCCGGCTCAGGCTGGACAATAGCTCGGGGACCCAGCCCCCCGCAAGTTCCCCCCTCCCAAACCAGAACCAGCCAACCAAACCACCTCTCTCTACAGGGCCTCCTCCCGTCGTTTGCCGGGCTTACCTGGTCCGAGCTCCGGGGGGCGCTCCGGCCGGGCCGCTTTGCCGGGCCCGAGGGAGCTGAGAGGGGGGCCGGGAAAGGGGGGGTCGTGGGGAGGGGACTGGCCGGAATGTGCGGAATGAGCCGGGCTGGAGCGAGAGGCGCCGGGCGCGGAGGAGGGAGCGAGCGGGACGGAAAGTTTGTGTTGAGGAGCCGCGGCGGGTGGGGGCTGCGGGGAAGGAGGGGGCGGGGCGCTCAGGGGGGCGGGCACCGACCGGGAGGGGCGGGGCTGTGCGGGGCCGCCCCCAACCCCGGCTCCAGCTGCCCTCCCGGCCGCTTAGGGACCCCCAGGAATAGCCGCCGACCTCGCCCCGGCTCCCCACTCTCCGACCGCCGGTGCGACGCTCCTAACCTCCCGCTGCGCTCTGGGCCTTACCCCACCTCCCCAGTACCCCGACGGAATTTGGGGCACCGGCCTGGGCGGGGCCGGGGGTGGAGCTCCCGGATTGGGGGCAGGACTCCCGTCGGTGCCCTGGTCCCGGTGCCGCGTCATGAGGAGTCCGGTGGAGTCGGAGCGTACCGGCCTCGGGGCTCCCTGGTGCCCCCCCGCCCCCATTCGCTAGCCGCCGAAGCGGAGCGCCCTCTCCCGCCCGACAGCCCGCCCCCCACTCTCGGGGCCCCAGACCCGGCCCCGCCCTGGCGGCAGCGCCCGCCCTGCCCGGACCCGGTTTGTCTGGTTCTCCCCGAGAGGCTTGTTTCTCGAATTTCTCCCTTTCCCCCTCTTCCTGGACCTCCGGGGCCCTCCCTCTCGGCCCGGCTCTCCGGGGCCCCCGTCGGGGGCGTCTAGACACCGTGAGCCCGCCGAGTTTCGGTAGGACCCGCGGTGGGCGCGGGGGTTGGGGGAAGGAGACGCGGGAGCGCCCCGGGCCTGGGCGGGAGCGGAGTCGCGGGCGGGGTTGGGGGGGGAGGAAAGGGAGGCCTCCAGCCCGCCCTCTGGACCTTTCCCGCGCTCCGCACCCCTCCCGCAGCCTTGTCTGCCTCGGCTGAAAAACCACTGCTCGGCTTGGCTTAGGACGCGGCTTTATTGGGGAGGTGGATACCCTGCCCCCATCACCTACCCCTTCCAAGCCCGCCCCAGCTCCGCGGAGCCCTAGTATGGTCCCTGTGGGGGTTAAAACAACACTGACTACTGCTCCTGGACAGGAAGTGACTGGGGCGCGGGGCGGGAGGGGCGGGGTTGGTGAAGCTGCGCAGGCTAGCTTCGCGACCAGATGTGTGGCTCCAACTCCAGATGTTCTTCATCTCCATCCGATCCGCTGCCTGAGCTCCTCCCCGCCTCGGCCTGTGCCAGGCTGGGGAATGGACGAAGGTCGCTCAGAGACAGTGATGGGTCAGCACCCGACAAGGGAGGAGTCTCCGTAGGGTCTTTGGTAAAGAGAGCCTGCAAGTCTCTACTGAATCTTTGCCCCCACGCTGGCAGGCTTTGGGGACACTGGGGGACTATCGAGATCACTCGCAGGCCAACTTCCCGTCGAAACTGGAGAGGGCGATGGCGAAAGCCTGTAGGGCGCACAGCGGGTACCGGTAGTCCAGGGTAAAGGCGTCCTCCGCCACGCGGCCGAATTGCAGCACTATGTAGTCGGCTGCGAACAGACAGGGGTAAGGGCGAACAGACAGGGGTAGGGGCGGCCAGAGGCCTCCTAGATCCGGAAGTTGGTAGACAATGCCCTCCACACTGGGGGAAGATCGGCCCCCCTTTGCTGTGGGTCCCAATCCTCAGTCACCATCAGTTATTCGCCCTCCACCCACCCACCGGACAGCCCCCACTCTCATCTTGGAAAACCAGACCCACCTACAGCTTTACCAAACATCTGGACTGTAAGCCCCAGAAGGCAGGGCGCCTGCGTTATCTTCTACTGCCCAGGGCTATGCATGCAACCACCACTTAGGTATGGGAACCTGTCAAACTTCCCCAAGCCTGGTTCCAATGTCCCACTTTGTCTTCAGACCCCACTCCTTTTCCTGCCCCTAGACCCAAGTCCTCTCTCAGAGTGACAGGCGCTATCCCTTGACTAGTCCCCAAGTTCCCTTCCTAATCCAGTGGCCCCACTTATTACCTCTCCCACATCTGGTCCAGGTTCCAGCCCCAATCCCAACACAGCCCCCAGCTTCCATAGGGACAGGAAGTTGCTAAAAATACACCCAACCTGGCAGACTGCTCCACCAGAAATGTGATCTGGAGAGCTTTCCAAGGCCACAGGACAGGTGACATAGGGGACACATCCCTAGGATGGAGTGGGGATAGGGAGCTTGCTCACTGTCAGCCAACCTTGTTAACCTAGTGTTCCTTGGGACATTCGGTCCCATCCCCAAACTTCCTCACCCTGTTGGAGGGGACCTTTCCCCCAGGTTTATAACAGGGACATTTTTACTTAATTGTTTTCCAGTTACATCTTGCTCTCCTAGCTCCCCAAGGGCAGGCCTTTGACCTCACTTAAGGGAAGACAATAGAGTAGGCACTCAGAAATGTGTCTTAGTCCCTAAAAAGCAGCCATCTTGAAGGGGTTTGGAGTCCCAGGCACTGGAGTGAGACTCCCTGGGTTCTAATCCCAGCACAACCGCTTATTAGCTGTGTGACCTTGGGCAAGTTACTTAACTTCCCTGTACCTTAGTCGTCTCACTTGCCAAATAAGGACAATAATAATACCTTTCTCAAGGGTTGTCCAAAAAATTTAAGGATTCAATATCTGTAAAGTCTTGAGAGCTGTGCCTGGCACATAGGGAACACCGTGTAAGCACGTTTGGGGACCAGTATTACCTGGAGGAGCCAAGGGACTTTGGGTCAGGTGCTTCTCTCTGAGCCTTAGCACCCTCTTTGGCCACAAAAAGTTTGGTCTGTTTTTCAAATGCTAACAGCTTAACTCTCCCTTCGACACAGTCTTACCCAGAATATTCCCTTATCTGCCCCAGGGCTCTGGTCAATGCTAGAATAAGAGCCTGGAGCCACAGGCCCCAACATACTTTCCTTGGACTGTCTGAGGCTCCTGGGATCAGTGTTAATACCCTGGAGGAGAGAGTGAATCCTGGGTGGAATGTTCCAGCTCCAGGAATAAAGGACAGCTCCATGGGGTAGGGATGATCGGGTAAGGGTGGGGGTGAAAGGCCCGAGCGTCCCGAGAGTCCTGGAAGTGGTGGGGAACATCTTGGGCTGGGCCTTTAGCTACTCACGGTCATCAGCATGGACAATCTGGAAGTTCTTGACTGAGGCTTGGGTAACTCGACCTTGGAAGTTGAGGGTGTAGGAGCTACTGTTTTCGTTCCAGATAGGTGGCTTGTTGTGTAGCTCAATGAGGCTCTCCAGTGTCTTGTTCTGCCAGCGCACCAGCAGCCCGTCACTGGCCTGGGTGCCCAGGGAGTAGATCGAAGAGGATAGTTAGGGGTAGCAGAGGTTTCTCAGAACTGACAAAGGGTGGGGTCTGGAGAACCGTGCACGCCCTTGCCTGTGTGCGTGCAGGCGTGCAGCCTGATGTCAACGTCCATCAAGGTTCCCTTGAGAGCATGCTTGATGGCTGTGTAGTGGGTAGGGTATACCTCTGTGAAAATGGGGCTTTGCTGTAGAATGCCAATGTGGAGGGTTGGAAATGAGCATGTGGCACACAGTAGGTACTCCATGCCATTGGTGCCATGGGGTCCTAGGAATAACCACATGCTGGCACCCGATTACAAGGATGAGGCAGACATTTTAGGACCTACAAGGCATTCACAGTTGAACTTGGGGAGATAGACAGGAAAACAGCGGTTAAAATAAAATGTCCTAGAGGAGAATTTGTGGCAGGGAAGAGCACTGTCTGATGGTGTTCTTGAGCTATTTCTTCCCTGAATTTCCTTCCACCTGCTCTACTTCATGGTTTTAGAGTTAGTCCTCCTCCAAGCAGCCTTCCTGACCCCACATCTAATTTACTTATTTATTTTTAAAGATTTATTTATTTGTTTATGCATACAAGAGCTAGGGTGCAGACTAGAGGTGTGGGGGGTGAGAGGATTCACCAGAGACAGAGTGAGGAGCAGAACAGGCAGACTGACCGAAATACACTGCTGAGGGGAGCAGCGGGCGAGGCAGGAGAGGTCTGCTGTGCCACGTGGGACTCTTCCTGACTGCGGATCAAACTTGTGCTGCAGTGGCTGCAGATAGCTTCATAGGCTGAGACCTAACCCTTTGTGCCGCCAGGGAGGCCCTCACATCTGATTTAGATGTCTTAACTCTGAGCTTCTGTAACACCTTGCTCTTACTATTTCTCTCACTGCACCTTACTGGACAGAATTAGATACTCTAAGGTAGGCACAGCATTTTATGAATATCTGTGCCTCAGTTTCCCCACACAATGAGGACTTAAGTGGATTAAAAGTAAATGATCTGTTATTTAGAAAAATTCCTGGCAGAGTAAAATGCTCACTAAATATTAAATGTTGTTTTGATGGTAACTTGTTGATTTTGGATCTTCAGTGTCTGGTTTGAATAAATGAATATAGAATGAATGAACTGTGAGACGATGAAGAGAGACCCAGAGCAACACTGGGTAGTTCTTAACAAGCTTATGTGCGGGGGAAGCACTGCCTTTGGAGGATTTGGGCATTAGTTCCAGGCACGGAAGGAGCAACTGCGGGACCCACAGGCTTCTCGAGAATGGAACCATCCACACTGTTGCCCCATGGGCTGTTAGACCTCTGATTACTGGGTGGCTTTCCAGCAGGGAAGGATGTGAGGTCAGCTGACAGGGGTAGTATTTTCCATTGTGAATGAGTAAAGTGACATTACAGTAAATATGGGGCATGTCAGTTACCCCATCCCTAAAGTCGTGGGCTGGCCGACCTGCAGTGCTGAGGAAGAGAGCACATGCATGGGGCTGGCTCACTAAAGGAGATCCCCTCTGTCCAGGACATCTCCCCATTTTACCCTACACCTCCCAAACACACATGCAAAGCAAACAACCTTTGCTTTTTAAAATATAAGTCAGATTATGTCACTCCATTGTTAAAAATCTTTTAAGGTTCCCTGTTTCTCTCAGTTAAAACCAGTTACTGTCCCTTACTCTCACCTTTGACCTCCTCTTTCTCTAGCCTCATTAGCACTTAGCTGGTCCTCAAACCCATCGGGCATTCTCCTGCCTCACGGCCTTTGCTGGCCTTTGCTTTGACTCACCCTTTGTGGGGATGCTCTTTCCCCAGATAGCCACACGCTCTCTCCCTCACCTTCTTTAGGTCTGCTCAAATTTCACCGCCTCAAGAATACTCTGCACTCAGTAATGTGTGTGCTGAATAGATAAATGAATGAGTGCTTTGGTGTATACTAAATATACAGAAAAGAGAAATTGTGCTTGGTTCAGTGAATTCAATGACAACCCCTCCAGCCCCCACTAACCCCATTTCATTTCACAAGTTGCTAGAATGAATTTGTGTGTTGGGTGTTGAGGGTGTTCAGGGGGCTGGGTATTCTGCAAGTTGAGCTCCCACCCGCAGCTCCCTAGGATTGGTTCACGCAGACAGCAGGGCCCTCAGGGAGAGGCGACAAGGACATGAGGGGCTCACATTTCGGGGTCGGATGGGGACTCTCTGGTTGTCCGCATTCATGCCGGGAACGATGATCGTCATGCGCCGGGGGCCTCGGAAGCCCAGCACGTTGGTTTCCTGGGAGAGAGCAGCCAGTTGAGCCGCCAGTGGAGCAGCCAGGGCCGCAGCTGGGACCAGGGGCAGCTCTCACATAGATCACCGCTGCCAGCTCCTGCCGAAGGCTCCCCGCATCAGCGCCCCCTCTGCCTCTTCGGCGTGGGTTCTGCCCGTTGTCAAAAACCGTGAAGCGATTCCCCAGGAGGTTGGACCTGCAAGCAGGGTGGAGCTGGGGGGTGGGGCTGGGGTGTTCCACACCTCTACTCCAAGACCCTCCCTCACAGCCAAGCAGTTTCTGAGCTTCCAACCTCAGGGGTGGGGGTATCTTAGTACTCAGCTTTCAGGTGTCCTACCCCAGGCTTTCCCTATGAGGTCTTTTAAAAAGCTGGATCTAGAAAGAGGAGACTGGGCCTCCCTGGTGGCGCAAGGGGTTAAGTCTCAGCACTGTGAAGCTACAGGCAGCCACTGCAGCACAAGTTTGATCCCCTCAGCAGTGTATTTCAGTAGATCTGCCTGTTCTGCTCCCCACTCTCTCTGGTGAATCCTCTCACCCCTCCCCCCAACCTCTGACTTACACCCCAGCTCTTGTATGCATAAATAAATAAATCTTAAAAAAAAATAGAAAGGGGAGACTGGCAGCGTTCAATGCTCAGCTCCATCTCTTACAGGCTGTGTGATCTTAGGCAAATTACTTAAATTCCCTAAGCCTCGACTTTCCCTTCTATAAAATGGGCATGATAATAATCTTTACTTCATTTGGTTGATAAAAAGGATTAAATGCATTAATATTTGGAAGTTATTTAGAAATACACCTCGTATATTATAGATGGGCCTTATTTATATAGTGTTTGTTAAGTACATAAGTAAAAGAAATGAGGCCTGACTCAGGGGTCCCACTTCTCAGACTGGTGGTGAGGATTAGATGAGAAATCACTGGAGACAACAGAGCATGCACCGAATATTTGTTCATTTTTTCACTTAGTGAATACTTCTTGAGGAGCTATTATGTGCCAGGTGCTAGGAATTCAACCATGGACAAGACTGGCAGAGCCCTGCCCTCATGACCTTGCGCCCTACTCCAGATAAGGTCTCTGGATGGGCAGTATGAGCAGTTGTTAGAAATTTGGAATCCCACCCCCACCGCAGACCCACTGAACAATTTTCATGAGCTTCCCCAGTGATCTATGCAAAGCGTGAGAAGCTCTGGGCTAGGGGACACTTCTGGCGAGTCCAGTGTGGTGGGCGCTCTGCGGGCCCAGGGCCCAGAGATGGTGGCACAGTCCTCTTCCTGCCAGGCCCCAGCCCCAGGGAGCCCAGCCCACCTTAGCTTCCCAATGAAATTCTCCCCTCCTCGGGACAGATTGGTAGGGTCGTTGGAGATGAGGTAATTGGCCGTCTTGCTCCGTTTCCGTTTCCTGCCAGCCAAGAGGAACACCTGGGGTGGGGGTGGGTGAAGATAGGTGAGAAGATGGGAAGAGAAGACAGTGGAGGAAGGAGGAGGGCAGGGGAAAGAGAAGGCGCACTGGCGCTGTAACTCAACCCCCCACGTTTGCCTCAGACCCCCCCTCAGCCCTGGTCCCGGCACTCTCTCATTTCTCTCCCTGTCCTCTCCCCTACCCACCTTCTTCTCCGTGTCCAGGTGCAGGAAGTAGGAGGGGTACAGGCCCCGATCCATACCCTTCTTGTCCCGGGTCAGCCGGCAACGCACCGTCTGGCCGTGGGGGGCAGGCTGAAGCACAAACTCACGGGGTTCATCCACTTCCACTGGTGGGAAGGGGTCCCTGTCCTCCTTCTGGGTGGGGGCAGAGGGTGCATCATCCCCAGAGCACTGGCTCCCCTGCCCTTAGTGTGCCCCCACTACTGATGGGCAGGACAACTCACCGCTCTCTGTGAGAAGGAAGGGAGAGGCCAGCTAGAGCGTGAAGGGTCTTTCTATCTCCCCAACAGCTCGGCTCCTCAAGCACCCCAGTTAGGAGGTTCTGGGGAGCTGTATGCTTTATTATTATTGTTTACCTTGTGAATAAGAACCCAGCTCTGGAGTCAGACAGTTTCCTTGCAAATTCTGGTTTCACTACTAATTGTCATGTTTTTAAGTTTTAACCACACTTGACCCAGTTTTTTCATCTAAGAAGTAGGTAGGGTGAGGGTGGGTACCTGGCACAGACCTGAATTTATGCGTTTAACACACATATGTAAAGTCTACCACCGTGGCAGGTACAGTTCTGAGCACTTTTCAAATATTCACTCACTTAATTCTCATATCAAGTTAACTGAGGTGGCAGCCCCATTTTAGGGGGCTCAGAGAAGTTAAATAACTTGCCCACTTTCATACAGGTAGTGAAAGGAGCATTTGAATTCTGCTCAGGCTCTTCTCAGACCAGGAGTGTTTAGGAAGACCTTCCCTCTCTGGACACTATCTCAGGGGTGAACTGAGGTGAGGCTGGAGCATACAGAGCTAGAGAAATCAGTTGCTGTGCTTATTATTATTATTATTTTAAAGATTTATTTTATTTTTGCATACAAGATGGGGTGCAGGCCAGAGGTGTGGGGCAGTGAGAGGGTTCACCAGGGACAGAGTGGGGAGCAGACCAGGCAGATCGACCAAAATACACTGCTGAGGGGAGCAGCGGGCGAGGGAGGAGAGGTCTGCTGCGCCATGTGGGAATCTCCCTGGCCGGGCATCGAACTTGTGCTGCAGCTGCCAACAGCTCCACAGCGCTGTGCTTAACCTTTTGCGCCACCAGGGAGGCCCTTGCTGTGATTATTATTTTTTAAAAAATATTTATTTATGCATACAAGAGCTGGGGTATAGGCTTCCTGGCTGGGGATCAAACCCCTGCTGCAGTGGCTGCTGATAACTTCATAGTGCTAAGACTTAATCCTTGCACCACCAGGGAGGCCCACAGTTGCTGTGATTATTATGAACATACGTTGTCAATGAATGTGGCAGCTGACTTCCAAGATGGCCCCCACGGAGCCCTGCCTCCTGGTATTTAGGCCTTTGTTTCATCCCCTCCACTGTATCAGGGGTGGCCTTTGTGACCCACAGAATATGGCAGGAGTGATGGGGGAGGGACACTTCCTAGTAAGACTAGGTCATAAAAGATGCAGTGGCTTCTGCTCGCTGTCTGGGCCCCTGGGGAAGTTGGCTGCCCTGTCGTGAACGCACTCCAGCAAACCTCTGGACAGGCCTCCAGTCAGCAGCCACGATAGCGACCGTTTTAGAAGCAGATCCTCCCTTTGCAGTGAAGCTTGCAGGATAACTACAGTCCCAGTTGATATTGTGACTAAAGATACCCTGAGTCAAAACTACCTTGTTAAGCTGCTCTCAGATTTGTCTCATGTAAATTAAGGAAATAAATGTTTGTTATTTTAAGACACAAAGTTTACAGCAATATATAGTTAATACATGAATGAAGAAATAAGCTCACTTTGCCTATTGAAAAGCTCCTGATAACAGTTTGGTTGCATTAGGCCTGAGGGTAGCCCACTGCCCTTCACTCTTATGTTCTGTCCTTTGTAAAAGGAGGAGCCGAGATTCTAACTCCAATTCCTGCAGGGGAGAGTAGGGGCTGCAGCCTGGGGGAGTGCATTTGAGGCTCAAAAACTGTCCGAGAGCCACTAAGAAGTCCTGAAGTGGTCATTTTTGCTGAAGGCAGGATTGAGCTGTGTGTGAGGTGAGATTAGTGTTGGAGAGTGGGGCTTAGCCAGTGGGCAAGTGAACAAGTCTTGTCCTCTCTCTATAATACCAGAAGAAGATTGGGAAACACAAGACTATGAAATACGATGTGGAGAAAGCCAGAGCTTTTCTATGTCCAAATATTTCCACAGATGTGAATTTCAAGAGCTTACTATATTGAAGGCTGTACTACAGTTATATTCCTCGTGGTAGATAATGAATTGGATTTTCAGTTTATACATCAGTATCTGATGATCTTCGATAATATGATTCGGTCCTGATCACTCATATAATATAATAAGCCAGGAGAGCTAAGAGCCGAGGCCTCCTTCATGGTGATCTCTCCACTGTTAGAAACCTACTTCTCGAGACTTTTATCACTTTCTCTCTCACATGAATCACTCTGGCTCCTTCTTCCTCCAGATTCTGCATGTAGGTGCCTGAGTTCTGTTTGTATAGAGCGGAAGTGTTCAAAATATCTAATAACCTGGTCTGTCTATGGAGAAGGCTCAATTAGAATGGCCCCTGCTAGGGCTGGAGGAGGGTCCTGGAGGTCCCTGGCAGCCCATGTTAACCTTTCAGTTGCTGGATAGTTTAGTTACTACAAAGCTGGAGGTCCTGGGTGGAGTAGCAGAAAGCACTTGGGGAACTCAGTTCATGCAGCTGGCCATTGATTCATGTGCCCACTGGTCTGCATAGAGGTGCCAGTCTCCCTGTGTACTCCGCCTCCCTGGTACAGAAAATGTGTCTCTTCATGTGGGGGCTGTGTGAGCATCAGGCTGTGTCTGCTGGTCAGGCTGCAGAGGGAGGGCTCAGGCCACATGACGTAAGGCCTCAGGTGGCCAGTCACAGCCTGGTGACCCCACAACAGCCTCTTCTGTTCTCAGAAGCCTGGTGCTCTTTGTGCTCTTATTCTGTTGCCAGAGGGGGAGCCAAGATTCTAAACCTATAGCTCCAGTACGTCCCCCAAGCCCAGGCCCCTGTCATTGCTCCCTGAAGGGGCTCAGCTCCCTTCCCCACTGTGCGCCAACCTTTTTGCCTTTTCCTTTCGCTGTGCCCTTCTGATTGCTGTTCTTGGTCACTCCTGCTGCCACCTCTTCCTCCTCGTCCTCTGCCTTCTTCCTCTCCCCTTCTGAGCCCTTGGGAGTACCTGG
Organism: Scalopus aquaticus; assembly: GCA_004024925.1. Taxonomy (NCBI): domain Eukaryota; kingdom Metazoa; phylum Chordata; class Mammalia; order Eulipotyphla; family Talpidae; genus Scalopus; species Scalopus aquaticus. The sequence goes on from PVIJ01003443.1 coordinate 16,210, forward strand.
CCATGGAGGGGGGATAAGCCTGGTAAGCCCTCACCCTGTTGGAGCACTGCAGGGTTGCAAAGCGCTTCCAGCACCCATGTCTCACTTGGCCTCTTCCCACAACCACAAGGGACTAGCCCATACCGTTATGATCAGAACCTCAAAAAGGCTAAGACATTGTCCTGAGGCCACATAGCTACTGAAGGAGGAGTCAAGATGTCCCCCAAGTCTTCTGACTCTGGACCCCATGCTCCTTGACCTACACTGTACCCCAGCTCTCCATGCCCTGAGATTGTCACCACAACCTACCTTTCTTCTTCAAAGCTTTCTCAGTTGGACCGTCCTCTCCAACCAGAAACATAGCTGCTGGCACCTTCTTCCTTACTCTGGTCGGACTCATGGTAGGGTTCTTGTCTGCCTCCCCAGACCCTGCATGTGTAAATGCAAAGGGGTCAAAACCCACCGCACCCAGAGCCCTGTTCTTCCCTAGACTGGACTCACCTTTTTTCTTTATCTTTCTCAGCTTTGTCCCTTCCTCCACTGGCACCTCCTTCTTAGTGCGCAAAGGTTTCGGTGGGGGGACAGGGCTTCCCAGCTCCCCTGGAAATGGAAGGTGGAGGTTAGACAGAGAAGAGCCTATTGGGGCTGAAGACCACCTTCTAGTCCCCAGGGAGACTGAGGCCTGACTAGGGCCCAGAATCTATCTTCTCTATGTCACATTTTCAGTCCTGAGTTCAAAAAGGACTGGACAAACACCAGGAATTTATTAAGCAGTTACTGGATGGGTGGATGGACGGGTGGATGGACGGACGGAGTGTAAGCCAGACCTGCTAACTGAGCCTCTGAATCCCAGCTCCCACCCCGGCTTCCTTGGAGCCTCCTCCGGACAGTGCTGGAGCGCATGTTCCAGCCCACACAGGCTCCAGCCTCTGATCCTGTTTAGAGCAGATGCAAAACCTCAAGGGCGAGGCACTCAGGCCAGGGAGCCATCACCTTTACTCACTGACTGATTTTTACTGTGATCACTTTGATACTTTCATAAAAATTATAAAAACAATTCATACCGAGTTAAAAAAACAAAAACTAAACAAAAAGCCTAAAGAAAATGAAGATCTTTTCTCTACCCCCCCCCTCCACTGAGCACCCCGGGCAGGGGCAGGTGGGAATTACCCACAGGTTGATCTAGGTCCTTGAGGACCATCGTGGGGCAGGAACCTTCTGTCCAGGCACTGGGTAACCTTTTGATATCTCCAGTCAAGCAAATCAACCAGACTCGGAGCCCCTCAAGGGCAGATGCTTCTGGACCTCAACACCTACCCCTCTGACCTTGGGCCTTGACCCTCTTCTCCTTGATGTCTGTGGAAGCCTTCTCTTTGGGGGGCTTCTTGGGAGGCAGAGGGATTTTCTCTTTCTTTCCCTCCTCCTCTTTGTCTTCATCCTCTGGGTCCTCTTCTTCCTCTTCCTCATCCTCTGTAGGTGGAAACTCCCATAATGGGGTTTGTAATGGGCCCTCTTTTTTAAAAAGATTTATTTATTTATTGTATACAGGCTGGGGTGTAGGCCAGAGGTGTGGGGGATGAGAGGATTCACCAGAGACAGAGTGGGGAGCAGAACAGGTGGACTGACTGAATGAAGTACACTGCTGAGGGAAGGAGCAGGCAAGACAGGAGAGGTCTGCTGGCCATGTGGGAGCTCCCTGCTGTGGTGGCTGCAGATAGCTTCATAGTGACTTAATCAGTTTCGCCACTAGGGAGGCCCAAGGGGTGGGCCCTCTTAATGGGGAGCCCAGTCTCTCCAGATTGCTGGAAAGTGGGGAATGAGTACCAGGGGGAGGGGGAGGAGGCAGCAGTTCCAGAACTTTCCTTCAAGAATGGTAGTGACCCCAAATACCTCTGGGATCTAAGAGTCTAAGTGACCCCAAATACCTCTAGGATCTAAGGGAAGATGCAAGGGAGCTTGGGGCGAACTCTTGGGAATCCTCTTACGGGAAAATGTTTTCCCCACACCACAGGCCCTTCCTCTCTGGGCTGCCTCCTCACACAATTCCTGCACACCCGAGGGTCAATGTCTCTGCTCCTCTTGTTGCACCTGCTCTGGTCCTCCCACTTTCCTTCTCCTGCCTTCCTCCCGGCCCCCCTCATTACTGACCTTGAGTCTGAACCCCACCCTCCACATCTGTCCCTGAGCTGAGCTGTAGTTTAGGGCAAAACAAAAGCAAGAACAAAATAACAACAACAAAAAAAAACCTCGCTCAGTCTCCCCATGCGGAAAACGGAAAAAAAAACAAGAAAATAATTTTTGCGGGTTTATGGACAAGACCACAGAAGCGGAGGCTACTTTTCCCAGTGTTCCGGCTCTCGTGGGCTGTTCCCCCCAACCCCTCTGCTCCTCTCCATTCCGCCCCCTTCCGCGTCCATCCCGCAGCCCTTCTCACCGTCCTCCGCGTCCCGGGCGCGGGCTACCAGGAAGGTTTCCCGGGGATCGCGCCTCTTGGCCTCGGGGTCCCTGAGGAACTTGGCGTACACCGTCTGCTGCGCCCTGCGTTCTGCCGGCTCCGGGGCGGAGTCCTCCCGCGGCCTCCCCCTCCCGACTAAGCCGAGATGCGGGGTTCAGGCAGAGCCCCACTCCTCCCTCCACGGCTTCCCGCGCCCCTCTTAGGGTTCCTCACCCTGGGCTTCTCCGCCGGGCTCTTTTCCACCGTTGTCACCTCTTTCTTGGCTGTCACTCACCCTCCATCCCTCCCACCGCAGCTCAACCCCAGCCCCGCTCTCAGCTGGCTTCTGCCAGCTTCTCCCCAGGACTGAGCAACACCCTCCCCGCCCCAGGTCCTTCCCTCCCGCGTCCCTCACCGTGGGGGGCGCCCGCGGACTCGGCCCCCCTCCCGCCTCCAGGTCTTCGGGGCTTGGATCTCGACGGGCAGGGAGACTCAGGGGTTTCTGTCTTTTTCTTCCTCAGCTTCTGTCCCCGGACGGGTTGCTGCTGAATGGGGGGTCAAAAGGAGGGAGAGAAAGGAAAGGGGGGCCCTGAGAGCTGCCTGACACTTTTAATCTCTTGAGCTGCCAGAAATAACCGCGGATTATGTGGAGGGGACTGGCAACCTGCTTCTTGGGGTGAGGTTCCCTCCGGTGCATCATGGGCACCTCCAATGGCCCCCAAATCCAAATTCCTCTCCCCCACGCTCCACGCCCCCAAACACCTCTACCTTTCTTCCATTGCACCCCTCAAACAACAAACAAACAAAGAACATCAGGGAAGCACCTCCTAGAAACTGCTGAGGCTCTTCCCCACCCCAGTTTCCCAACCCAGCGTGGGTTTCCGCGCAATGAGGGATCTTTAACGCCTCCTGTCCGAGCAGGGGTGACATACCGGCTGCTGGCGCGGGTGGACATCTGGACTCTGGTCTTCCTCTTCGTGCCCGCTGAGGGTAGCAGAGGAATCAGTCCGTCTCCCTCCCCCTTCCCAAACCTTCCATAGAGACCCCAGGGTTTGGGTGGGATGATAAGAGGACAGGGGCTTCAGACCTGTCAGAAGCCCACACCTCTCGGAGGGTGTCCTCCTTCAGCGGCATGGTGCATTCGCCCATCTGCACCCCCTTCTCTGGCCACTATGCTCCTGCAGTAGCCTCTGCTCCTCCCTTCCCCCAGCTAATCCAGGCTCATCTTCACCTGCCTCCCACTGGTTCAAGAGGGTGGAGGCCTGGTAGCTTTGTGGGGGCCAGGGAGGGCTGGGGTGCTGTGCTCATTCCCCCCAATTCCACCCCACCCCTTTGGCGCTAGAGGTGCTTATTTGTAATTTGTCACTTGACAGTGGGGCACAGGAAGAAAATATTAAGTTAGATATTCTACATATCTTCATCACTCATAAAAAATTAAGAACTTGGAATATATGAATTGGCAAAACTATGTGCATATTCTTCATAAAGAAATATGCTATGGGGCCTCCCTGAAGGTGCAGGGGTTGAAGACTCAGCCCTATGAAGCTATCAAGCAGCCACTGCAGCCTGAGTTCGATCCCCGGTCAGGGAGCTTCCCACATGGCGCAGCAGACCTCTCCTGTCTCGCCTCCTGCTCCCCTCAGCAGTGTACTTCAGTAGATCCGCCCATTCTGCTCCCCAGTCTGTCTCTGGTGAATCCTCTTACACTCACACCCCCACCTGTGGCCTACACCCCATTCTCCTATGCATAAATAAATAAATAAAATAAAATCTTTTGAAAAAAAATGCTATACTGTGGGTATATATGATATTATTTTTTTACTGATAGGGCACATGCTTTATGAAAAGTCTAGAGAGCAAGATATAGTGTTGGTGTGATCAAGATTAGAGGAGTGGTTTGGATAAGTGCTGAGAGGGCCCAGAGGACAGATCCGAGCAGGGTCCCTGGGATTTCCTAAGGCTGAGTTCAAGCTCAGCTCAGGCCCTGAGCTCTTAGCTGACTGTCCTCAGGTGACTATAAAATGGGTTTGATAATAGTAGCTGCCAGCTAGGGATGTTGTGCAGATGAAATGAGAATGACAGTGAGCACGCAATATGGGGTGATTACGTACTCCTTTTCAGGGTACCTGCACTTAAGCTCTGTGTCAGCAGCACTTACAGTGAAACTTGACATATGGTTGGGGTTCACTTTTTGAGTGAGTGAACTGATGAGTGTATTCTTTTGATTCTCATAAGAGTCCAATGAGGGGCCTCCCTGGTGGCAAGGGGTTAAAGTCTCAGCGCTATCAAGCTATTAGCAGCCACTGCAGCATGAGTTCGATTCCTGGCCAGGGAGCTGACCCACATATGGCATACCAGACCTCTCCTGTCTCGCCCGCAGTGTATTTCAGTAAATCTGCCTGTTCTGCTCCCCACTGTATCTCTGGTGAATCCTCTCACACCTCCCTTCCCTCCCCCCCCCTCGCCCCCCGCCACCTCTGGCCTACACCCCAGCCCTTGTATGCATAAATAAATAAATCTTTAAAAAAGAATCTCTGATGTGGGCATGTGCGAGTAGAAGGGCTCCGTACAACAGTCGACCCTCACTTAAAAAAAAAAACAAAACAGTCCAATGAGATTGGTGGGCAGAGATGATCACCTCCATTCCAGAGGTGGAGAAAACGAAACTCAGTAGGTGATTATTATCAAACCCATTTTATAGTCACCTGAGGACGGTCAGCTGAGTGGTAGCCAGCTCCCAATGTTGCTGAGCCAGGGCCCTTGGGCCCCCTGATCCACATTTGTCATAATTAATCTTTCTAAAATATCACTTCTTTAGTTGACACGTTTGCTCTAAAACTTTCATTGGCTCCCTACTGCTTAAGGATCAAATTTAAAGTGTGTCGGATTGTCATTCAAGGTTCTCCTTGACCTGACCCCTCTCAGCCTTTCTACGGGGTTGTGTCAGAGTTTACTCTTCACACAGCCATATAGGTTTACCTACTGCCTATATGTTTTCTCGTCCACACCTTTGCTCAAGCTGTCATCTTCTGGAATGCCCTGTTCTTCCCTGAATCCTATCCAACCCTAAACAGCCCTGAAAACCCATCTCCAAGATTCCTCAGTCCTCCTCACTTGTCTATGAATACATAATAATGACAATAATAATATTTATTGACCACTTAGTGTGTTTCAGGTTCTTTGCGCCCTTTCCTGCCTCCACTATCATCACTTTAATTCTCATGGTAATGATGGCAGATGTTGACACCCTGATATTAAAGGCGAGGAAATTCATGCTGAGAGTTGGTCAATAAATATTTCTTGAGCCCTGAATATGTGCCAAGCACTATGCTAAGCACTGGCTGTAGGACAAAGGGTGAGGTCCCCACACTCACGGAACTTACATTCTTATGAGAAAGACACTTAGTAAAGCTGTAAATATACAATGAGTCACAATAACCTCATCATCACTATTAATTGTAACAAATGCCAAGATAATTGTTTATATACGAATTAGTGATTGACAAACAACAATTAATTGTAATAAAGGTGAATGTAAAAAGTCATCATTGTAATAAATGCCAAGAAAGAAGAGAACTAGATTCCCTGAGAAAAGCTGGTGGGGTCCAGTCTGAGACGTGACCATTTAAACAGACCTGAAGGGGGCCTCCTTGGTGGTGCAGGGGTTAAAGGCGCAGGGCTATCAAGCTATCGCCAGCCACTGCAACATGAGTTGGATCCACATCCCGGCAGGGAGCTAACATAACACACATGGCGCAGCAGACCTCTCCTGTCTCATCTGCTGCTTCCCTCAGCAGTGTATTTCAGTAGATCCACCTTTCTGCTCCCCACTCTATCTGTGGTGAATCCTCTCACCCACCCCCTCTGCACCTCTGGTCTACACCCCAGTTCTTGTATAAATCAAATAAATTAATCTTTAAAAAAAATAAACATACCTGAAGCACTGTGAAGACAAGGAAAGAGAATGTTCCGGGTGCAACACATAACACATACAGGCAGCAAAGAACTTGGCACATTTAGCAGGACAGCACCCTACGCCAGGGCAAGATCCGCCCTCCCTAAGACCCACATTCCAAAGGGTTCCTGAGGATCTCCACAGACAGGCAACTAAGAACGTCAGGGCGCTGGGCTCAGTGCTAACGGGGCTGATAGTGAATCCAGACACCACATTCTAACACCCACAGGGCCCCGGGGACACCCCTCCATTCCTTGCCCACTGTTCTCAAAACCTGCGCTGGCTGTGAGGGTGGGGTGTCAGCGAGGACACTACCAGTATGGGGAGGATTTGAACAGCAGAAGCTTTTGAGAGAAAGAAAAGATAAATTTATTTCTCAGGCTGTACGGATATGAGAGATACTTGCCCAGCAGGGTCCACTCGAGAGCAGATTCTTGTAAGGGTCGGGTGAGATTGGTGGGTACAGATGATCACCTCCATTTCATAGGCGGAGAAGCTCAAGCTCAGGGGGTGACAAAAGTTCTCAGAAATTAGCTTGGAGTTCATAATAGTTGCACGTGGCAGCCAAGGCGCACACTCCAATAGCAAACGCTTTGGATCGCTGTTGAAGGGGCTCCGTGTAAGCTGAAGCACAGAGCACGTCTTCATACTGGTCGCGAGTGATACGTCACATGTTCTTTTGGGAACAGCTCTATTTTTCTACAATTATTTAATAAAATGGAATCAAAACTTCCAAAACCACTTAAAATTATTTTTAAGATTTTACTTATTTATGCATACAAACAGGGGTGTAGGCCAGAGGTGGGGGCAGTGAGAGGATTCACCAGAGACAGAGTGGGGAGCTGAACAGGCAGATCTACTGAAATACACTGCTGAGGGGAGCAGCGGGGAGTCAGGAGAGTTCTGATGCACCATGTGGGAAGCTCCCTGGCTGGGGATCGAACTCATATTGCAGTGGGTGGCAATAGCTTCATAGTGCTGAGACTTAACCCCTTGTTCCACCAGGGAGGCCCCAAAACCACTTAAATTTTGACACTTATTCAGTTGAACCCTACTTGTCTTTTAATTTGAATACATAACTTTGTAGATATTCAAAGAAAAATCACTTTTGAAGATACATGAAAAAGAATTTTATTTATTATCATTGTTTTGAATGATGAATGCATTTATATTTAGAATTAGCCAGCTGGACTCAGTTTAGATGATCCCAATATTTAAAGCCCCCAGTCAGGAGACAGCTGACCCTATGCCTTCTTCTGTCCCTCAAGTCTGCTCAGAGCGCTGCCCTTGGCCATGTCCATGTCGTCGAGCTTCTTCACAGCTTGTTTGACTTGGAGATCCTTGACCTTGACCTCTGCAATGCACACCAGGTGCTGCTGTCTGTCTTCTTCACAGCTGACTCAGTGGTCAGGGCGGACTTGATGATGGCGTGGAGGCCAATCTTGTTTCTCCTGGGGGTGCTCTCCTAGGATATCTGGGCTGCCTTCTGGGTTGCGGTGTCTTTGGGCATCACGAGGTGGAGGACGTGCAGATCATTTTTTGTTTGAGGCTGTGGACACCTTTCAGAGCTGCCTTCAGAACCCAGTCTCCACGCAGGAAGGCTCTCCCCGGACATCATCTTTGTTGCATCCCCCGGGGCCTGGGGCCGTGACCTGACACTAAGCCAGGCAGGACCCTGCCCATGACAGGTGACAGAGTCCAATGTAAACTAACACATATTCAAAGAGAAACAGGCCCCTTAGCTGTTCTGATTAGAAGCGTCCTCCGCTCTGGCTGGCCCCCACAGACGTCCTCCAATTTATCACCCTCCCTGCTTTGCTCTGTGTTGGTAGGAAAGGTGAACCCTAAAGTCCCCTGGTCCCTACAGTCCCTTCAAGTGGGCCTCTCTAGTTCTACTTTCTTTCTTTCTTTCTTTTTTAAGATTTATTTATTTATGCATACAAGAGCTAGGGTGTAGGCCAGAGGTGTGTGGGTGGTGGTGAGAGGATTCACCAGAGACAAAGTGGGGAGCAGAACAGGTGGATTGACTGAAATACACTGCTGAGGGGAGCAGTGGAGGAGAAAGGAGAGGTCTGTTGCACCATGTGGGAATCTCCCTGGCCGGGGATCGAACTTGTGCAGCAGTGGCTGCAAGAAGCTTCGTAGTGGTGAGACTTAACCTGTTGCACCACCAGGGAGGCCCCTGACTAGTTCTACTTTCATCACATGGTGACCCCAGGACAGATTGGTTTAGTCCAAGAGGATGGGGTGCTCACCCACATGCTCGGCCCTGACTTGGTCCTATGGAGCGTCACCTGTGGGAGAATGGTACTTAGGAAAAGGAAAAGAGAGATTCCTCCACTGCTGAGCCATTGTCAGGTAGCCCATATTGGGAGCTATTGATGCAAGAGCAATAGTTGTGACGTCTACTGAGAGCCTGCCGGGTCCCTGCACTCTTCTAACTGCCTTATCTGTGTCAGTTCAAAACAAACATTTCCTGCCTCAGAGGCTACTTTGATGTATGTTTTACCTATGAGGCAACTTCACAGAGAGGTGCGGTCACTTGCCCAGGGTCACACAGCCAGGACATAGTGACCGGGGTCTCACACCAGCAGGTCTCACCGAGAGTTGGTGCTGGGGAGCATGTCCCCCACATTCCTCAACTCAGTACAACCTGCTGTCTTGTTGCACTCACGCGCCAGTGTGTCTGTGAGCCATGGGGGAGCAAACACCTCAGTGCAGATAGCTTGTCAGAAATTTGCCTTTACCCTCAGAGCAGAGCCCCAAGGAACAGCAAAAGGGATGGGCTTATTTGTTTATTAGTTCATTCACTCGTTCGTTCATTCATCAGCTTAATGAGGTGCCACTGATTTGCAACACCATATACATTTTACGGGTATAGGTCCACACCTGGCCCACCACCAAGCACCCGTAACCTTCCACCTTTGTCCATTGAGTCCCCTCCCTGCTTTGCTCCCCACCCCCACTCTCACCTGGTAGCCTCAGATCTACAGTCAAACTTACAGAGAATGTTTTGTCTGTACCTTTGCTTTGTTTTCTATATTCCACATGAGTGAGATCATCTGAGATCATCTGATATTTGTCTTGCTCCTTCTGACTTACTTCACTTAGCATTATCACCTCCAGTTCCAACCATGTTGTTGCAAATGGCAAGATTTCATCTCTTTTTATAGCTGAGTAGCATTCCATTGTGTATCTATGCCACATCTTCTTCGTTCACTCCTCTGTCCCTGGACCCTTTGGTTGTTTCCCGAACTTGGTTGCTGTAAATGTGCTGCAATGAACATAGGGGTGCAGGCATCCCTCTGAATTAGTGTTTCTGTATTCTTGGGGTAGATACCTAGGAGAGCGATTGCTGGATCCTATGGTAGACCTATTTTAATGATTTGAGAAACCTCCAATGGAGACTGGACCAGTCTCCATTCCCACCAACAGTATGTGAGGGTTCTTTTTTATCCACAACATTGCCAACACTTACTGTTCCTGGTATTATTAATAAAGGTCATTCATTCTCACAGCTGTGAGATGGTATATCTCATTTGGTTTTGATTTGCATTTCCTTGATGGTAAGTGATGATCATTTTTTCATGTGCCACTTGGCCATCTGTATGTCTTCTTTGGACAAGTGTGTATCTAGCTTTTCTGTTCATTTTTTATTAGGTTATTTGTTTTCTTTTTGTTGAGTTGTAGATTTTGGATATTAGTACTTCCTCGGATGTATGATGTGCAAATTTTCCCCCCATTCAATAGAGCGTCTTTTTTTTAAAAAAAAGATTTATTTATTTATGCATACAAGAGCCGGGGCGTAGGTCAGAGGTGTGGGGAGGTGAGAGGATTCACCAGAGACAGGGTGGGGAGCAGAACAGGTGAATCTACTGAAATACTGAGAACTTCATTGCTCTTTTGAGCTGTCTTTTTTTATTTCTGTTTCATTCATTTCTGCTCTGATTTTTATTATTTCTTTCCTCTAGTAGTTTTCAGTTTCATTTGTTCTTCTAGATCTTTAAGGTGTAAGTTTAGCTTATTTACTGTAGATCTTGTTTCTTAGTGTGGGCCTGTATTGCTTTATACTTCCTTTTTTTTTTTTAAAGATTTATTTATTTATACATACAAGCTGGGGTACAGGCCAGAGGCGTGGGGCGGCGAGAGGGTTCACCAGAGACGGAGCGGGTAGCAGAACAGACAGATCAGAAACACACTGCTGAGGGGAGCAGCGGGCAAGGCAGGAGAGGTCTGCCGCGCCATGTGGGATTCTCCCCGGCCGGGTGTCGAACTCACGGCGCCGCTGCCGACAGCTCCACAGCGCAGCGCTTAACTGCTGCGCCACCGGGGAGGCCCTCCTTTTTTTTTTTTTGACTATGACAAAAGCGTATTTAATAAAATAGTTCAGTAAGAAAATTTACACAAGGGCCTCCCTGGTGGTGCAAGGGGTTAAGTCTCAGCACTATGAAGCTATCCAGAGCCACTGCAACATGAGTTCAATCCCCACCAGGGAGCTGACCCACATGGCACAGCAGACCTCTCCTGTCTCCCCGCTGCTCCCCTCAGCAGTGTATTTCAGTCAATCTGCTTGTTCTGCTCCCCGCTCTGTCTCTGGTGAATCCTCTCATCCCTCTCCCCCACACCTCTGGCCTACACCCCAGCTCTTGTATGCATAAATAAATCAATCTTAAAAAAAAAAAAGAATGGGCAAGCTTAGAAAAAGCTACTAGAATTCTTGCCAGAACTCTGTAGCCTCCCAGTGCTCATGCCTCATTTCAGACCAATTAGCCAGACTCTCTGGGGTGAGGCCCAGACATTAGCATTCTGTAAGGCTCCCCAGGTTAATTCAATGTTCAACCAAGGTGGGGAACTACTAGCTTTAAGTCATCATGGCTTAGTGAAAATAGCCGTGGGCTAAGATCCAAATGGGTTTGAGACTTGGCTCCATCACTGCAAGCTGTGTGACTATGCCGGTCACTTAACTTAGCTGAGCATCATTTTCCTCATCTGTGGAAAAAACACAGGGCTTGTGAGGCTAAACGAGGCACAGAGCTGGCTTGTAGCTCCACTCTTACTATTAAGGAGATGACAGAACTGACTGTCCCTGGTCACATGCAGGTCCAGGCCTGTGCAGGGCCACAGAGGGAGGCAGAGAAGCACCAGTGCATCACCGTCACTGGGAGGAGACTAGGGAAGGGACTGTTGGGTTGCTGGGACTCTTGAATCCTAGGACTTCCTACCTTGGGTTTCTACCCTCACCTTGGGGCTGGCGTCTTCTGAATCAGATGAGTTTGGGATGGGATGGCAGAGTTAGGGCGGCTCGGGGTAGAATAGATGGTTGTGTAGGTGCACTTACTTAGCTTCACCACCAGGTGGCAACACAAACACACCCACTGGGGGTGTCAGGATGGCGATTAACAGATACTAGAGTATCTTTTGAATGCTAGGTATATACTAGGGACTTATTTTCTTCCATTTTCATCAACTCTGTACAACAGTCCTCCTTTCAGGGGTGGAGAAGTTGAGATGGTGCTGATAACTGGCAACTGGAATTGAAACCAGTGAATCTAAACAGGTTAGTCTCAGCCACTGAGGTCACAGAAGGTCAGAACTGCAAGAGCCTTTGGAAATTCTCTATCCTCTGTTTCCTAAACGTGTTTGATGATAAAAATCACCTAAGGCTCTTTTGAAAGAAAAAATTCAAATTCCTGCATCCTAGGCCAGGCACTGAATTAGAATCTTTCAGGAAAGGGACTTGGGAATGTGTGTGATTAACAAGAGTCCCTGTTTGCAAACATGGATCTACTCTCAGAGAGGGAAAGTGAACTGCCTAAGGCCCCACAGCTAATGGTTTTCCAGATCCTCCTGCCCTTTAATCCAGAAGCCAGGTCACCTCCCAACAAGAAAACATGAGACAATCTAGCAATTCCACTTCTGAGTCTACAACCACAAGAATTGAAGGCGGGTTGAACACCCACGTCCATAGCAGCAGCATTCACACTAGCTAAAAGGTGGAAGCAGCCCAAATGTCCATCGACAGAGAAGTGGGTAAGCAAATGTGGTATACATGTGCAATGGGATATCATTCAGTCCTAGAAAGGAAGGAAATTCCGCATTATGCTACCATATGGAAGAACTTTGGGGACATTATGCTATGTATATTAAGTCAGTCACAAGACAAACACTGTATGATTCTACTTATATGAGGCACTGATAGTGGTCAGAGTCAGACAGAATGGAGTGTGGTGGTTGCCAGGGACTGGGAAAGGAGAAGATGGGGAGTTATTCTGAATGGGTCTAGTTTTTGTTTTTCCAGAGGAATAGTTCTAGAGACAGATGGTGATGGTTGCACACAATAATGTGAATGCACTTAATATCACCAATTTGTTAAGAGCATATATTTTATATGTATTTTACCACAATAAAGAAAATTGGAAGAAAAGATAAGACAATCTGTGCCCAGCCTTGGAGGATGATAGCGGTGAGGAATGAGAAGTGTGATTTTCTACATCCTTTGAATGGTTTGGTGAACAAGTATTATCTGGAATTTTTAAGCAACATAGTCAAATTGCCTTTCTCCTCAAGGACTGTACTAACAACGTATGAATATAGTTTTCCCACAATAACTTCATCAACTTTGGTGTTTTATTATTTTACTTTTTTTCTATATAATGACTGAGAGGTGATATTTCATTTTTGTTTAAATTTCCATTAAAAATTGTTAGAACTAAAGTGGAATGTACAGAATTTACAATGTCATTGACAACCTCAGAATGACTTTCCCTAAAATGTTATTTCCCAACTTGTTATGTGAAAGAAATCAAATCCATGTCTATTGTTAGAGCAAATCAATAAAATGACTAGTCTTTTATCAAGAGGAAAAAGTGTGAGCTTCTGCCTTGATTGTTCCTGGTATTTAGCCTGAATGTTCCTATTTAGCATGAATTCCAGGCTGTCAAAGGGAGGCTCTCCAGGATAAGGGATGGAGTTGGGGAGCACTTTAAGTAAAAAACCCCTGTTGAGGGCCTCCCTGGTGGCGCAACACAGGTTAAGTCTCAGCACTATACAGCTATCCGCAGTCACTGCAGCATGAGTTCCATGCCCGGCCAGGGAGCTGACTCACATGGCGCAGCAGACCTCTCCTGCCTCGTCCGCTGCTCCCCTCAGCAGTGTATTTCAGTAGATCCGCCTGTTCTGCTCCCTACTCTGTCTCTGGTGAATCCTCTAACTCTCCACACTTCTGGCCTGCATCCCAGCTTGTATGCATGAATAAATAAATCTTTAAAAAATAACCAAACCCCCTGTTGATTTTGCTGCCCTATCTGCTGCCCCCCTAGGTGGCTTCTAGGTCACCCTACTTTAGGAAAAAAATGGTCAAAGAGAGGCTGACACAGACTTCTGCTCTCCCTCCACCCACCAAAAAAAAAAAAAAAAAAAGTTCAATTTCTCCTCCTTTCTTCTTTTTATAAAGAACTCTGATTCCGCCGTGTGGAAAAGGTGGCTGAGCTGAGCTGGATTTGGAGGAGTATGTGTGTGTGTGTGTGTGTGTGTGTGTGCGTGCGTGCGCGCGTGTGTGTGTGTGTGTGTAATGGAGATTAAAATGAGTCGCACAAAGTAGCTTCAGGGTAGGAGGGAAGAAAGGAACAGAAAGGTGATTTTAATTAGCGTGACTGTGAACTATGTATATGAACTCCTTCAAAGTCCTTTAAGAGGTATGACTAAAGAATGAAATTGCTTGTTAATTACTTTAGGCTCTTGGGTTGTATTTCTTGTATCAGATACGATTCAGAGCCTGGATCACATGGGGCTGGACTTTGTTAGGGTTCCACCCTTATTAATGAAGACTCGCCACGAGCTCTCCAACCCCCTGACAGCCTGGCCACCCACTGCCAAGGCCACACCCTGGACCCTGTCATCACTCGAAACTGCTCCACCTCTGAAATTACAATTCCGACGTCCCACTCTCTGATGACAGTCTCCTCTTCCTCCCCTTGTGCAGGTCCCTCTGCCACACTTCTCCTTTGACTCCATTGGACTCCAGCTCTCTGATCCCAATTCTGCCGCCCAAGCATCCTTCCACTTTTTTGTTGCTGATGGCACCCCCTTTTTCCTTGGGGAAGAATCCATTTTCTCCCAGGTGGATAACATGACTCAGCAGAGACTGGCTCTATTCTCCCCATCTTCAGACACCCTTAAGTACCCCTATTTTATTTATTCATTTTTAAGATTTATTTATTTATATACACAAGAGCTGGGGTGAAGTCCAGAGGTGTGGGGGTGATAGCATTCACCAGAGACAGAGTAGGGAGCAGAACAGGCGGATCGACTGAAATACACTGCTGAGGGGAGCAGCGGGCAAGACAGGAGAGGTTGCTGCGCAATGTGGGAAGCTCCCTGGCTTGGGATCTAACTCGTGCTGCAGTGCCTACAATAGCTTCATAGGCTGAGACTTAACCCCTTGCGCCACCAGGGAGGCCCAAGCACCCCTATTTTAGACCCCACACCCAGCCCCCATCACAGTCATTGGTCAGGGATGGGCATGTGACCCCTTCGGTCCACAGTACCGTGATTGCTGAGATGCTTGGAAAGGGGACATTTTCTTTCTGCTCAGGTGGATCCGTTGGCCGGACACAACTGTATATTCGAGGGAGCCAGCTGAGGCTGAGAACCTGAAGAATAATGAGAAAAGCTAAACAAAAGGAGAAGGTTCCTAATTATCTCATTGGCATATATGAAACTGGTCATTCCTGAAACCACTCTGGACTTCGCAGATACGTGAATCAATATCTGAGCTCATCAGTCAGGGTTGGAGTTTATCACCTGAAACAGACCTGTGACCTTGTCCCTTCAGGGGGACCCAGGTCAGGGGTCCCTAAACATGATTGCTCATGAGAATCACATGGAAAGGCGTTTTTCTCTCATATCTAGTCATGTGTGTCTTCCAGTGAGAACCAGGAACCCTGCTAGACAAATTCTCAAACAGCTGCTACAATGGATTTTTCCCCTTAAAACCTTTATGTTAAGTTTAAAATAGAGAAAAACACATAAAAGAAGTGTACAAATTAATGCATTATTATGAAGCCGACTCCCATGTAACCTCCTCCTGGTCAAGAAGCAGACGTGGTTTTTTTTTATGTATTTATGCATACAAGAACTGGGGTGTAGACCAGAGGCTGGGGGGATGGGGGATTCACAAGAGACAAAGTGGGGAGCAGAACAGGCAGGTCTACTGAAGTACACTGCTGAGGGGAGCAGCAGGCGAGACAGGAGAGGTCTGCTGCATCAGTGGGAAGCTCCCTGGCTGGGGGTCGAACTCGGTGCTGCAGTGGCTGCAGATAGCTCCACAGTGCTGAGACTTAACCCCTTGCGCCACCGGGGAAGCCCAAGACGCAGATGTTTGCCAGACCCTGGAGCCGCAGCCCTTCACCGCTTCTGTGCTTCTCTGGTGATCCGGCCTTGCTCCTGAGAGCATTTTAGTCTTGCCTGTTATCGAGTGTTACAAGATTGGAATTATTTGTTAATCTTAATGAAGCCAAATCTGTCAGGTTTCATTTAAGATTGGTGTCTGTGTGTCATGAAACGAAATCTGTCAACCTGAGGCTTTTGTCCCCCATCTTCCCTTGCACTGCAAACCGCCTTGTGTGATCTTTATTGTCCTGCCCTCTGGTCTTGGGAGGACAACCCACTTGGGGTTTATTTGTTTATGGGGTGAGGTAAAGATCAAGTTTCAGTTTTTTTGCCCATTCAAACATAATCTTTCCTGGTGTTGGTTAGTGACACATAAGTTACAACCCCAAAATTCATGCTGATGTCAGTTTCTAGTGCCTGGGACACGGACTGTCTCCTATCGCTATAGTTTCGTAAAACATCTTATATTCAGTTGAATGATATTCCCATGTTGTCCATATTTTAAAATAAGTCTGTCACATTCTTTTTTTTTTCAAGATTTATTTACTTACGCATGCAGGAGCTGGGGTGTAGGCCAGAGGTGAGGGAGGTGAGAGAATTCACCAGAGACAGAGTGGGGAGCAGAACAGGCCGGTCCACTGAAATACACTGCTGAGGGGAGCAGCAGGCGAGGCAGGAGAGGTCTGCTGCGCCCTGTGGATTAGCTCCCTGGCCAGGGATCGAACTCGTGCTACAGATAGCTTCATAGTGCTGAGACTTAACCCCTTGTGCCAGGGTCCAAGCCTGTCACATTCTAAATAAAAAAAAACCAACCAGTGAGAATTTTGGTTCGATTGATCTAAAAATCCATCCTTTGTTCAACATGAGATCCATGCATTGTTCAAAACATCTATCTCACACATTCTGATATTGCTGACATCCATGCATTTAAACCATCTGAAATTTATTTGTGATTTGGCCAGGCTGAGAGATAATGTTCTACCCATCTTCTTGCTGGTGGAATCGCTGCTCAGTCAGCATCAACAGTTGAATAAAGTACCATTTTTCCTCCCCAAACTAAAATTGCATCATTGTTATATATTATTCAAATCACACCTGGATCTGCTGTTGTGTTGTCTGACTTTTTCATCTTTTTCCTGACCATCCTTAGGGAGCTATTGGCAGGACTCAGAGTTTTGGAAAAGGCCATCTTCCCCACATCCTTGGCTACGCCGGGGGGGTGGGCAGCCCAGAAGAGTACGTACTACTGGCAAGGTGCTCCCACCCCCATGTCTGTTTCTGCAGTGTGGGTTTACATAGTCGTCTCTGCACCCTGCTCTTCTCCCAGACAGCCTCGCTGCTCTGTCCCCAGCACTAATCTCATGACGTCCTTCATCCTCACAGTCCCTGCTCAGCCTCCTTCTGCATCTAATCCCCGTCTGGCCCAGCTTGCCCTTCTTCCAGCTCCCAGCCCCTACCACCTGCAACCCTCCACGGATCCGGGATCCTGGTGACCTCAGGCAGGGGAAGGGCCCTAGGAGTTGTCTTTTTTTTTTTTTTTTAAGATTTTAAAAATTTATTTATTTATGCATATAAGACCTGGGGTGCAGGCCAGAGGTGTGTGTGTGTGTGGGGTGAGAGGATTCACCAGAGACAGAATGGGGACCAAAACAGCCAACTGACTGAAATACACTGCTGAGGGGAGCAGTGGGTGAGACAGGAGAGGTCTGCTGCACCATGTGGGAAGCTCCCTGGCCGGGGATCGAACTCCTGCTGCGGTGGCTGCGGATAGCTTCATAGTACTGCCGCTTAAGCCCTTGTGCCACCAGGTAGGCCCATATTTGTTTTCTACTGGTGGCTCCTTCACCTTCGAGCACTACTTCGTCCTCCCTGCTGCCCACGCTACTGTCACAAACTGCAGCTATTTCTCTTACTCCTGCCAGAAGGGGGAGTCAGTGACCTCCTTGTTCTACTTCCAGAATATGATCCTTCCCTCTTTAAATCTCATGCACTTTAGCAGCAACATTGCCAGACTCTCCTGAGCCCTGATTATGCCTTAGTCCCTAAGAGGTTAGCGCCCAGCTCACCGCCCTTCTCTCTAACCTGCTCCTGCATGATTCCCCAGTGTCCACACAGACAGTCCCCCCTCTCCCAGGCCTCTCAGTCCCCTGACTTCTCTCTGCCTGGGGCCCTCACCTGGGTTCAGCACAAGCCCAGGTCACACTCAGGGCTTAGCTGTCGCCATCACAGTTTCCTCTCCCTGGGCCTGCTCTTGCTGGCACCTCCTGAGGCGGGAGCTGCAGGCATCCTCTCTCCACTCCTGTCCCCACTCTGTTTCTGCTCTCCGTGCTTCGGCCAGCCCCTCACCCATTTGGCAGTTTGTGGTGTTGGTTATCTCCTAGTTCCGTCACAGGTGGCCTGTGTCACAGCGCCGGCTTCACTGATACCAGATCACTTACCAGAGACCCCGGTGGGTGCACGCCCCTTTCCCACTGTGGTGCATGGAGCAACGAGCCTTCTGTTTGCTCACGACTCTGTGGTCAGCAGTCTGGCTCTGCTTGGTTGGGTAGCTCTTCTGCAGGTCTCCCGTGGGTGGCTCAGCCGCTGACTGTCATCAGGTGGCTTGGCCAGGGCTGGGTGAATACCCTGAGATGGTACTGGCCATCGCTAGGGACTGTCTTGCTAGGCGGCTTCTTGTCCTCCAGCAGCTCAGTGCAGGCTGCTTTCCCTGGCTATCCTGGGGCAGCGAGAGGAGCATGGAAGCTGCAAGGCCTCTGGGGATCTAGGCTCAGAATACACATGAAGGGCCTCCCTGGTGGTGCAAGGGGTTAAGTCTCAGCACTATGAAGCTGAGCCATTGCAGCACGAGTTCAGTACCTGGCCAGGGAGCTTCCCACATGGCACAGCAGACCTCTCCTGTCTCGCCCACTGCTCCCCTCAGCAGTGTATTTTCAGTAGATCTGTCTGTTCTGCTCCCCACTCTCTCTCTGGTGAGTCCTCTCACTCTGCACCCCCCACACTTCTAGCCTATACCCCAGCTCTTGTATGCATAAATAAATACATCTTAAAGGAAAAAGAATATGGATGAAATAACTTTTGTGACGTTCTGTTTGCCACAGTACCTCACAAAGCCAAGATGCCTTGGATGGAGTGGAGAAATAGACCCCACTCTTGGGAGTGCAGTAAAGTCATGATGCAAAGGATGTAGTTAGAGGGGACAGGGGTGGTGGCCATTTTATTTAGCAACCTACCACAGGGTGCGCTCTTGCACAGAGGGAAGAGAAGTTAGCAGTTTCTTTGGTCCACTGACTAAAACTGGGACTTCATGAACCCTCTGTTTAGTGAAATGCCAGCACTTTCTTGGAGTTATGTAGAAGGATCTAGTAGGGCAGGAAGGCATGCCTGGGAAGTGGATTTATCACATGTGACCTGCATATCCCCTAGAAGTCAGAGGACACACCCAGGAATATGGTAGCAAGGGGGGAAACCAGAGTCCCTGACGAGCTCTAGGTTTTTCCCACAGGCCAGGAGGAGAGCAGAGACCGGTCACTGAGCCAGACTCCACATTTCAGCAGGAGAGCGGGGGTCCCGGAGTAGCAGAGGCAAATTAGCAACAGTGAGAGAATTAATGGGCATCTGAGTATTGTAATTAATGTTTTGACCCGTGAGTGTTTAGAGGGTGGCTAGTAGCCCACAGTGCCCCAAGAATAAAAAGAGATGGCAACCTAATAAAACCTTGAGCTATGAAGCAGAAACACCGCTGGCCTGCTGGCCAGAAGCCTGACTTAGCCCCTGCCATACTGGCCATGGTCTCCCACCAGTTTCTGGGCTTACAACAGAGCCCCCTGATTGATTTGAGGCCAGCTCCCCTTGACACAGACCCTGAAAAATCCATAAACACACTATATATCAATCTGCTCCAAACCTCTTCTCAGAGGGCCCTGCCGCCATTTGTCCTAGGAACTAGGGAAAAGGATTCTGGAGATTACTAGAAACTGAATTGCCACTGGTTCCTGGGAACCAAGAAAGCCAGTCAGGGCTTGGAATGATTTGGTGATAAATGGGACACAGGCATTCCCGTGATGAACCCTGTTTCTGAATGAGGACTTGGGGGGTGGCAGAACCCTCACTTTGGCTCTAGGAGCGTTTGAAGAATGATTGTGTGAAGGACCCAATAATGGTGTGAAGGGCCATAAAGGAGGACTCCAGAACTTCCCCTATCTATCTGGATAGGGGTTCTGGGGTCCTGGGTTTCAGTTCCTTCCAGCCAAGAGAAGGAACAGAGTTTTGAAGAGAAAGAAAGTAAGTTTATTAATTTGTTGACAAATGAGGAGGGCAATAGACTAGGATCTGAAAGATTACCACCCCACTTACAGCAGAGTGTAGGGGTGTTTAACTGAATTACAAGGACATGCAGGAGGGGGGTGGGTTAGGGGTCACACGCCGATCTGATAAGATGTGTCTGGTGACTTGGTTGACATCAGCTTGTTTCTGTCACCACCTGCTGCTCAGCCCTTCTGACGCTGTCCTTGCAAGCTTCCGTCCTTGGCTTTGTTTTGAAGTTTCTTTGCAGCAAGACCCTTTGTCCTTGGGATACAAGGGAAAAGCAAGATGTTAAACTTAGAAACAAAGGTTGGTTAAATTTCCAGGGGAAGGGAGCGATTCTCTCCAAGGCAGGGAGGGATGTGTATTTCATTGTGTACCAACAGTAAACTGAAGGCCTTGCTGCTTGCTTGGGGAGGCTGTAGGCACAACGCTAGCTCCACCCCAAATATCTCACCTGTCTGGCTGATGCAGGAGACAGATGTCTTTTAGAGAATTTCTGTAATTCATCATAATCTCAATCAGATAGTGACTCCAATTGCAGCTGCTCTTCCAGATGAGCTGTCTTCACTGGAGCAAATTAGCATAGCCTCCGGCTCCCGGCCTCCCACCACTGATCTAGCAAATGCTTTTTTCTTTTCTTTCTTTTTTTTTCCCCAAATGTTTTCTTCTCTGTACCAATTTGTAAGAATTACCAAAATCAAGCGAATATCACTTACTAAACCTAACACTGTACTGGCACAGTCGTGCTCGAGGCTATTTTGGCGTTCTTTTTCTTTCATAACTAGTCTGCAGAGATTTTAATCATTTTACTATCTCACAGTACATCGTGGCTAGGATGATGTTATTCTAATTGGACTGGATGAGCAGGTCATTGTAAGGACTTCAGATTCTTTACTGAAACCCAAGCAAGCTGGAGGTTGGGAGCCCAAGCCCTTAAAAGCTGTAGGGGTCCTTTCCACGCTACCCTGACAGGGGTCCATTCTTGGCTCCTATTGCAACTTAAAGGGAAACTTTCACACTGTGCAGAACCCTCGATGCCCTGCAAATGAAGGTGAAGGATGTCTTCAAATTCCTTGGAGTAGGAACCCACTGAAGTGGCACCAACCTTCACTCCCAAACGGAACAGTACACCTACCAGATGAAACGGGATGGCATCTACCTCATAAATTTGAAGAGAACCTGGGAGAAGCTTCTGCTGGCAGCTCGTGCATTGTTGCCATTGAGATCTGGCTGACGTCAGTGTCACATCCTCCAGTAACACCACCCGCGAGCTGCTCCGAGGTTTGCTCCAGCGGCCGGAGCCACCCTATTGCTGGCTGCTTCCTCCTGCAACCTTCACTGACCAGATCCAGGCAGCTTTCTGGGAACCAAGACTTTTGGTGGTTGCTGACCCCAGGGTTAACCGCAGCCTCTCACAGAGGCGTCCTGAGTTAGCCGATCCCTGCTCTGAGAACAGACTCTCCCTCTCGCTGTGTAGACATCGCCGTCCTGTGCAACAATAAGGGACCCCCTCAGTGGGTCTCAGGTGGATGCTGGCCCCCAAAGACGGCACATGCACAACACCACCTCCCGTGAACATCCATGGGAGCTCACACCTGAGCTCTCCTTATACAGGGATCCTCAGGAGACTGGGAAGACCACTGCAAAGCTGTGGCCAAGGAGGATTTTCAGGGTGAATGGCTGGTTCCAGCTCCCCAGCTTACTGACACTCAGCCTGAGGCAGCAGGCGGTTGTGAAAGTGTTCAGGACCCCCATGCCTTGTCCACCCAGCAGTTCCCTGCTGAAGACTGGGGTGCCCAGCCTGTCGCTGAAGACAGCTCTGCAGCTCCCATGCTCAAGCCCTCAAGCCGCTGAGCTGGGAGGAACCACACTGAATGGCCTTAAGCTGCTCTTCCAGAGCCTCCCTGTGGCGCAAGGGGTTAAGTCTCAGCACCATGAAGCTATTAGGAGCCACTGCAGCACCAGTTCGATTCCCGGCCAGGGAGCTGACCCACATGGCACAACAGACCTCTCCTGCCTCGCCCGCTGCTCCCCTCAGCAGTGTATTTCAGTAGATCCTCCTGTTCTGCTCCCCACTCTGTCTCTGGTGAGTCCTCTCACCCCTCCCCCCAAACCTCTGGCTTATACCCCAGGTCTTGTATGCATAAATAAATAAATAAATAAATAAATAAATATATTTTAAAGCTGTTCTTTTAGAGACTTGAACATCAAATGAAAGTAGGGTTGGCAGAAAATAAACAGTTTTTTAAAAATATGTAGGGCTTTGCTATGTCAGCAACTTTTCTGGGGGTCCAATGTTTTGGGGCAAATGGGGTTTTTTTCTTAAAGGTGAATATTGTATTTCCTGTGACTAAGAAGGAGGCCCAATGCTTTTGTGGGTCTTTTTGCCTTTGGGGGATCTTATGTTCACGTTGTGTTACCCAAAATGACACACTGACATCTTAACCCCCAGTACTCTGTTCCAAATAAGACCTCAATTAGACATAGGGTCTTTGCAGAAGTAATCAGGTTGAGAGGAGCTCATTAGGATTCCCTAGTCTAATATGACTGGTGTCCTTATGAGAGGAGGAAACATCCAGTGAAGACACAGACGTAGGCAGAAGGCCGTGTTGCTTGGATCACAGCGATGTGTCTACCAGCCAGTGCGCAGCATGGATTGCTGGGAACTCCCAGCAGCCAGAAGCCAGGCCTGGGGTAGAGTCTCACTTAGACCCTCGAGAGAGCATGGATCTGCAACATCCTGGTTTCAGTCTTTCCATCTCCAGAATTAGGAGAAAATGAATTTCTGTTACAGAGAGTGTGTGTGGCCATTTGTTGTGGTAGCCGGGGGAACCAAATCCAGGAGGTGCGTATACCAGGCTGGGCGCTCAGCTCTGACCTGTGTGCTGAGTTTCCGGGGGGTCTGAGGAGGAGCAGGCTTGGCAGCAGGCTCAGGCTGCAGTGCAAGTGGCTCCACCACTCAGGCCTCTCCACCCAAAGATCAAATGATAATGGGTGTATTTATGGCAAACGAGTCAGAGCTCACACAGCTAAGATTTTGGAACAATTTCATGCCCTCTGCTGTAGGCAGCTACTTTCCTTTTGACTTTGCTGGGAGGCCCCGCAGAGACGGAATGTGTTGCCATGGATATCAAATGCTGTGCACCTGAGGTGTCCATTATACTATATGGGGAGCTATTGGACCCACCCGGTCATATGGGAGAGAACATCTTAAAAGGTTAAGTTTCATCTTACAGGATGAATGGCTTTGAAGAAGCACTCAGAACATACAGACTTGGGAATCAAAGGATGGAAATGTTAAGCAGTTCCTCTCTCAATCACATCTAATAATCTATTTGGAGAATTTTTAAAAAATATTTTATTCACTTATGCATATAAGAACTGGGGTGTAAGACAGAGGTGTGGAGGTGAGAGGGTTCACCAGAGACAGAGTGGGGAGCAGAACAGGCAGATCGACTGAAATACACTGCTGAGGGGAGCAGTGGGCGAGACAGGAGAGGTCTGCTGCGCCATGTGGGTCAGCTCCCTGGCTGGGATCAAGCTCCTGCTGCAGTGACTGGTGATAGCGTCATAGTGTTGGGACTTTAACCCCTGCGCCACCAGGGAGGCCCCTGGGAAGAATCCTTTCTTGCCTCTCTCAGATTCTGTGGGCTCCTGGCAGTCCTTGGTGTTCCTTGCCTTGCAGACCCATCACGCCATCATTTCTTCCACATGGTATTCTCCCTGTATCTTTGGCCACATGAGATTAAGGGCCCTTCCTAATGTTCGCATATTAGCCTGATTACATTTGCAAAGATCCTATTCCTAAATGAAGTCAACTTCTTTGGGGGGACACAACTTTGCCTATCACACACAGCACACACATAAGAAACACACAGGAATTTCCTGTCTTCAATTACTCTTTTTATTTTGTATAAAAATTTTTGTTGGTGATCAACTTTACAATTTGGTCTCTAGGTTGCAGAATATTCAGCTAGAACTGGGATTGAATCAAGTTGTAAGGAACTTCATTTAGAGATGGCTGCAGGGGCTTGGGGCGCCCCTTTTGGGGACAGAATGAGAGTGTTTTCATGTTTGAAGGATAGCTGTGTCTTGGAACGGAAGTCAAAATATAGGTAGAGGGGTGGGTATGAATGCTGGGTAGCCAAAGGGGTGGACTGTGCCTGTTATTGTCTTTCAGTTCCAATTCTACATTCTTACATTCTACTCTGAAATGTCAGAGCAGGAATTCGGCTACATTTCTTTAGTCAGTTGGCTCCCTGTGCTCCTCTGCCAGCAGGGGGCACTAGAGGGAGACTGGAAGGCCTCATTTGTGGGGCTGCATTCCTGGGCCTCCAATGAATGCGTGAAACCTAGCAGAGCACAGAATCATATATGCTACTCCTCCTGTACGACATACCTAGATAATCAATAGCAATAATCAAATAGAACAATAAAAACAATTTACTTTATTAAAATTTATGTGAATATGTTCTCTCATGTATCTTATTGTATGTCATTTTTTTAAAAAAAAAGGTTTATCCATTTATGCATAAAAGAACTGGGGTGTAGGCCAGGGGTGCAGGGGTGCAGGGGTGGGGGTGAGAGGATTCACCAGAGACAGAGTGGGAAGCCGAACAGGCGGATTGACTGAAGTACATTGCTGAGGGGAGCAGCTGAGGGGGCAAGGCAGGAGAGGTCTGCTGCGCCATGAGGGTCAGCTCCCTGGCTGGGAATCAAACTCAGGCCACAGCAGTGCTAGGGCTGAGACTTAACCCTTAGACCACCAGGGAGGCCTGTATGTAATATTTTGGGACTGTGGTTGATTGTACGTTGACTGTGGGTAACTGAAACTTCAGAAAACAAAAGCTCAGGAATACTGGTGTACTTGCCTGACTATGCCCCTGCCCCAGGTAGCAGACACATCTCCCCCAGGCAGGGCAGTTGGCTCCAGTTTCTGACTTATGTTGGGAGCCACGTGATATACTAATATCAGTGACAGCATCTTTTTAAGGTCCCCTTAGTGGAGGTCTGAACCCCAATTCTAGGAGGCCCCTTCTCGGAGCTGTTGGGGTTGTAGCAGCCATTGGACCCCTGCAGATTTCCCCTCCGCCCCAAGCCAAGCTTTAAAGATCTTCCTTTCATTCCTGCCCCTCCCAGCTCATCCATGAGAGCTGCTTTCTAAAGTAGCACTGATCTCTGTGCTACCTCAATGTTCTGTGCTTGCATTTTTAGTCCTCCCGGCAGTATTTAACCAGTACTTCATCTTTTTTTTTAATTTTTTTTTTTTTTTTTACAAAAAAGTCTACTGGGATTTTATTTTATTTTTTTATTATTTTTAAAAAATAAATATTTTATTTATTTACTTTTGTTATTCATATCTTTTACATCATTGTGTGTTCCCCATAGGAACATCCCCATCACTTGTTCACCTGTGAAGCCATCACCATAGTCTCTTGTGGTCCTCTCTTCCCCCCTCTTGAGCCCTTACCCTCCCCTCCTCCCCTGCTGAATGTCGCATTCTTATTTGGCTCCCCTATATTCCTGTTCTAAGTGAAACCATTCCATATTTTTCTCTTTCTTTCTGGCTTATTTCACTGAGCATGATCCCTTCTAGTTCCATTCATGTTGCTGCAAATTGCATGTTTGTCTTTTTTGAATGTTGAATTGTATTCCATTGTGTATATGTACCACATCTTCTTGATCCAGTCATCTATTTTTGGGCATCTGGGTTGTTTCTATACCTTAGCTATTGTGAACAGTGCTGCAATAAACAAGCGGGTGCAAGTACTTCATCTTATGGTCTCTTTGTTAAAATAACTAGTTTGGGAGCCTCCCTGGTGGCGCAACCAGTTAAGCTCTACGCGGTGGAGCTGTCGGCAGCTTCAGGCATGAGTTTGGTGCCTGGTGGGGAAGAGTCCCACATGGTGTGGCAGACCTCTACTGCCTCTCCTGCTGCTCCCCTCAGCAGTGTATTTTGGTCGATCTACCTGTTCTGCTCCCCACTCTGTCTCTGGTGAATCCTCTCACCTCCTCTCACCTCACACCTCTGGCCTGTACCCCAGTTCTTGTATGCATAAATAAATAAATCTTAAAAAATAACTAATACGGTATCTATTTTCTTGATTGGACCTTGACTGATACAGATGATTTCTAGATAAGGGCAGAAATATCAACTTTACCAAATTAAAACCAGAAGTCAAGTTCCTTGTTTTAGAATTTTTTGCATTCCCACAAGACTAAATAAAGAACCACTCAAGTATTCAGTAAGTGCTTGAGTAATGAATATGTGAGCCCATTGAAGACATCCGTCCTAATCCATGGAGTCTGAGAGTGATCTGCTATATGACAAAAAGGGGAAGGGGAACTCTTCGCAGGAGTGATTAAATTAAGGATTTTGAGGTGTATATGTGGGGAGTATCCTAGATTATCCAGGTGGGCTCTAAATGCAAACACATATATCCTTATAAGAAGGGGAGAAGGGGTACAAGTGCCTCCCTGATGGCGCAAGGGATTCAGTTTCAGCGTTATGGGGCTGTTGGCAGCACAAGTTCAATCCTGGGCCAGGGAGATTCCCACATGGCGGAGCAGACCTCTCCTGTCTCGCCCACTGCTCCCCTCAGCAGTGTGTTTCAGTAGATCTGCCTGTTCTGCTCCCTACTCTGTCTCTGGTGAATCCTCTCACCTCCTCACACCTCTGGCCTACACCCCAGCTCTTGTATGCATAAATAAATACATCTTTAAAAAAAAGAAGGGGTGCAAAGGTGGATTTGATAGTGAGAGGAAGTGATAGTAAGCAAAATGAGATTTTAAGATCTTGCCCTGGGAAAATGAAATAATGCAGCTATTAACCAAGACTGCTGGTCCCCACTGGGTCCTGGAAGAGACAAGGAACAGGTTCTTCCAGGAAGCCTCTGGAAGGCTGCAGTCCTGCAGGCATCTTGATTTCAGCTTGGTGATATCAGACTTCTTTTGTGTGAGGACCTGTAGGGGAGCAAAATGTACCACCCCAAAACATATCTCTTTGGCATAGAGTTATTTTAGGCTGGTTATTTTTAAGAAGCAGCAAGACATAGGAAAAGTCCTGAAAACAGAATAGAAATTCTCTTTCGTAAGAAACGTTTACATGCATAAAGGGAGATCTTATTTGTGAGGGTGTCTGGGGGGTATTTAAGCGAGGCTGACCAAATCTTTTTATCTCTTATCTAAAGAGAAAGTGGCAACTTAAATCTGCATAGCAACTCTGCCCTTGTTTACACTGACTTTCCTAGTAACTTCCAATAATTGATCTTCTGCTACCCATTGACAGTCTTTGTCTGTAGCTGAAGATGCTATTTAAGGAGGGTGCTTAAGCCATTTCAGTGGGTTACTCTGTCTTCCTGGGTCTCTTCCCTGTATATAGGAGGTACACGTTATTAAGCTGCTTTTTTAAAAAAAGATTTGTTTTATTTATTTATGCATACAAGAGCTGGGGTGTAGGCCAGGGGTGTGTGTGTGGGGTGGTGGTGAAAGGATTCACCAGAGACAGAGTGGGGAGCAGAACAGGCGGATTGACTGAAGTACACTGCTGCTGGGAGGAGACAGGAGAGGGTCTGCTGTGCCATGTGGGTCAGCTCCTTGGCTGGGGATTGAACTCATGCTGTGGTGGCTGGTGATAGCTTGATAGTGCTGAGATTTTAACCCCTGAGCCACCAGGGAGGCCCTAAACTCTTTTTATTTTCTTTTGCTAATTTGCTTGTTAACCAATAATCTAGAAGAGTAGAGGGAAAGTTATTTTTCTCCCTTTACAAATTTTATGTATTTTTTGGGTTTATTTGTTGTGGCTACTGTTTTTTTCTAATTAATACAGGGTTCTAGGACAATAAATTCATTATTTAATGGGGATAGAATGTATTGACAATTTCAGCGGTGAACTAAAGGAGACTGTGATATTGTGATTTATAAGAAATACATATTCGGGCTTCTGCCAATTTATGAGACAGAGCTCCTTAAAACCTTTGGGTTTCATAAGCAATAAGAGCAATGGATGCATCATCTGTTATGATACTTGGTTTTTTGTCCTCGGTTCCTGAAACAGCTCCAGAAGCATAAAGGTGAAAGTGTATCTTGTTCATAACAGGCCCCTTAACCACACCTAAGTTTATGTTAATGGGGTGACTTTTGGAAAGCTGCCTAGGATGGGGGTCTGTTGCTGGGGAAGGAGACATCTGATTAGATATTTGGAACTTGCAAGGGGCAAGAGATTGAGTTCAGTCACCACTGGCCAGAGATTTAGTCAAAAGGCAGAGAAGCGATTGGCCACAGATTTAATCAACTGTGCCAACATAATGACATCTCCACAAAACCCCAAAAGGGGACCTCCGTGGTGGCGCAAGGGGTTAAGTCGCAGCACTATGACGCTATCAGCAGCCACTGCAGCACCAGTCGATCCCTGGCCAGGGAGATTCCTACATGGCGCAGCAGACCTCTCCTATCTCGCCCGCTGCTCCCCTCAGCAGTGCACTTCAGTCGATCTGCCTGTTCTGCTCCCTACTGTGTCTCTGGTGAATCCTCTTACTCCCTACACCTCTGGCTTACACCCCAACTTTTGTATGCACAAATAAATAAATCTTTTTTTTTCCATTTTTTTTTATTGTTATTTGTGTCTTTTACATTTTGTATTCCCCTTGGGCAGCCCACCACCAATTCACCCGTGATCCATCTCCATGGTCCCCTGTATTCTCCTCTCTTCCATTTTGCACAAATAAATAAATCTTAAAAAAAAAAAAACTCAAAGGATGGGGTTTGGAAGAAATTGCAGGTTGGTAAGCTCGAGGAAGTGCCTGCGGAGCTGCGTGCCTCAGAAGCACGGGGGCGCTGAGCCACTGCTATGTGCTTCCTCCTAGGTATCTCTTCCGTCTGGCTGTTCCGAGTTACATCTTTTTCTAATTGATAGTTAATTAGTAAATTGGGACCCACAAAATTGGGACCCCAGTGGTGTGACCCAGCTCGCAAATCTAAACATAAGTCAGCCTGCACTTATAGGAAATGCCTCACTGTCAAGGAAAATGAACACACACCAATCACAATCCTCCAACTCAGCTTTAGCGAGCTTACCTGACCCTAGAAAATAAGACTGGCCAGACTTATAGGGAAATCCCTGGCCTTTGAGACAATCACGTTCCCTCTTCTTATGCTCTAATAAACCCACTCTTGCCAAAACCCCCTCAGGAGAGCACTCCACGAGGCACTACACTGACCCGCTCCACAAACTGTTTTCTCTTAAATAGAGAACATCAAACTATTTACTAAATTGCGTTATTTTTGTCATTTGACATAATACATTGGTAATGTATTAAGTGAATGTTTTGCTGAGTTCTGGGAGCTGCTCTAACTAATTGCATGTGAGGAGGGGTGACTGGAACTTCCAGTTGATAGTCCATTGTTCAAAGCCTGGGTAACAACCTGAACTTGCAATTACCATCAGGAGGGGAGCAGTTTTGTAGACTGAGTGCTTAACCTGCATGATTTGACATGACCTCCAGGTAGAAAGTATCAGAATGGAGATAAACTGTTGGACACAGCTGCTATAACAGGATGGTCTGATCTGTGGAACACACCACACATCTAGTGTCAGAAGTGAAGAAGTGTAAAATCATGTGAGTGTTAAAGGAGACAAAGGAGGGGGCTTCCCTGGTGGTGCAAGGGTTAAGTCTCAGCACTATGAAGCTTACAGCAGCCACTGCAGCATGAGTTCGATCCCTGGCCAGGGAGCTAACCCACACGGCACAGCAGACCTCTCCTGCCTCACCCGCTGCTCCCCTCAGCAGTGTATTTCAGTCAATCTGCCTGTTCTGCTCCCCACTCTGTCTCTGGGAATCCTCTCACCACCACCCCACACCTCTGGCCTACACCCCAGCTCTTGTATGCATAAATAAATCTTTAAAAAAATTAAAAAATTAAACGAGGCTCAGGAGGGAGTGGATTTTCCCTTTACATTGAGCCAACCTGACTTGGAGTTGGGTGAGGCAAACAAGAGCCCTATGCCAGAACTGACCTGCCATCTGCTTTTGTTTCTTTTAAATTAAATTGTATTTAAAATACATGGAACAGCACATGGTAGAAGGTTCAAAAGCTAAAAATAAATGAACACGGAGTGTAATTCCTCTCTTTCCATCCTTCAACTAGCCTATTTTCCTTCAAACAGCTACTATTACCATGGATTCTTGTAATCTCCAGGCAATGTTGAGATTCTGTGGATATATGTGTGTGTATTCCCTAATCTGGGGTCATGAAGATTTGCCTCTTGTTTTCCTCTAGTCGTTACATAGTCTTTGCTCTCACATTTAGTCTTCGAGGCATTTTGAGTTATGATAGTTTTTGGATATGAAGTGAAGTAGGGGCCCCGATTCATTCTTTTTTATTTTTTTCTGATTCATTCTTTTGGATATGGAAATCCACTGATCCTATCACCATTTGTTGAAAAGACTATTTTTTTTTCCATTAGTGAATGGTCTTGCCACCTGTGAAAATTAGTATATAGACTATATTTAATTAAGGTCCCAAGTGAAAGTAAGGATTTCCTCTTTGCTCAGCAACAACTCCATCAGTCAGAGAATGCTGTAAAACAGACAATGATCAGCCACCAGAGATCAAACTCCCAGTTTCCTCCAATGAACTTTTCGGTTACAGCACTAAAATCTGCATAGTCGGTCCTGACTTCGTTCTGAGGGAGGGGTAGGCCTGTCTCTCCACAAGAGAGCACTTTCCACGTTGCCTTTTGTGGTTGTTTCCAAATAAATCCATTTGGTTGGTAAAGTAACTGGTTGCTTTTCATCTGTGGTCATCACACTCTTGTCAAAAATCAATGATCATGGATGCGAGGGTTCATTTCCGGACTCTCAGTTCTGTTTGGTCTCTTTGACTCTCCTTCTGTTACCACCACATGTCTTGATTACCTTAGCATTGTAGTAAGTTTTGAAAGGAGGAATGTGAATTCTCCAACTTTGTCCATTTTCATGACTGTTTTGACATTTTAGGGTCCCTTGAATCTCCATATAAATTTTAGGATCAGCTTGTCCATTTCCACAAAAAAAAAAAAAAGGGGGCAGCTGAAATTTTAACAGGAATTGCATTGAATTATAGACTAATTTGGGGAGTACTGCTCTCTTGACAATATTAAGTGTTCCAATCCAACACACAGGATGTCATCCCATATATTTAGGTCTTTTAGTGATGTTTTCTAGTTTTCAATGTACAAGTCTTGCAATCCTTTTGTTAAGTTTACTTTTTATTATTTTATCCTTGGTGCTTTTATGACTGAGATTATTTTTGGATTGTCCAGAGCGTAGACCAGAATTTCAGCCTCCCTCACACTTAGATGTGGCCAAAGGATTAAATCCTGGCCTCTCAATATGAATAAAAGTGATGTGTGCAACTCCAAGTTGGTTGGCCTCCCTCTCCTCTTCCCTCTCCCCTTTTACCGTGATGGGGTCAGCAGACAGCAGCCGACTGGCTACAAGAAGAAGAGACCAAGAAAATGGCAGAGAGCCCAGAGAGTTAAGATTCCCCAGGGGTGGGGAGACCTGCCAACCTCCTGGTCCTCTGGGTTCCCTGCCTGCCCTGCATTCACTACAAGTGGAGTAGAAAGGTGATTAAAGGCCTCCCTGGTGGTGCAAGGGGTTAAGTCTCAGCACTACAAAGCAACCACTGCAGCATGAGTTTGATCCCAGGCCAGGGAGCTAACCTACATGCACAGCAGACCTTTCCTGTCACGCCCGCTGCTTCCCTCAGCAGTGTATTTCAGTAGATCTGTCTGTTCTGCTCCCCACTCTATCTCTGGTGATTCCTCTCACCCTTCACGCCTCTGGCCTATACCCCAGCCCTTGTATGCATAAATAAATAAATCTTAGAAAAAGAAAGCCTGAAAAAAACCACTGAGGGATCCAGGACTCTCCTTTACCCATCTGCCCGAATCCATAGAGAAACTGCCCTGCGCTTGCTGGCACATCAAGCCACTCCGAGACCAATGAGTGCGGCTCTGGAAGTGGGCCAGGCTAAAGCCCCCAGGCCATGGCAGCCTGTGGTCAGTGGGGAGACCTTGGAAGCTCTGAATATCTCTCACTTGTCTTTCACTTGCTGTCGTAACTACTTCGTGCTCTTAAGTCTGGTATTTTTTCTTATCTTGAATTTGATGCTATTCAGACTTTATCTTCCCTCTACTTGGTTTTGTTTCCTTGAGGGTTTTCTTTTCCTTCCTAAAGTTTTACTGAATCTCTGGCTACCAACTTTCCAAAGCTCTCTCACATCCTCAATTCCCTCTGTTCTCCCAAATAACAGGCAGACTTTTCCCTTGCATTCGATTCAGATCCTTAAGTCTTCTAAAAGAATGAATTTTAAAGTCCAGGCATCTGTACAGGCAAATTTTCCTCTTGTCTTTTGGTTTCTTCAAAATGTAGATGCTTTGTTCTTCCAATCATAAATTGACATTTTAAAATAACTTAATATTTCGAAAAGGATTTCTGCAGAGCCTGTTGTTCAGTCACGTGACATCTTTTATTCTTTTTTATTAAGATTTATTTATTTATGTATGCAAGAGCTGGGGTGCAGGCCAGAGGTGTGGGGGGGGGGTGAAAGAATTCGCCAGAAACAGAGTGGGGAGCAGAACAGGCGGATCTACTGAAATCCACTGCTGAGGGGAGCAGTGGAGGAAAAAGGAGAGGTCTGTTGCACCATGTGGGAAGCTCCCTGGCCGGGGATTGAACTCATAACAAAGTGGTTCTGGATAGCTTCATAGTGCTGCACTTAACCCATTGTGCCACCAAGGAGGCCTGACATCTTTTATTCTTTATGGCAATTCCCCAGATGAAAGTGGCCACAGTATTGAGTCCCACTAAGGAAAAATAATTATAGGCTCCCGAGGTACCCAGTGAAACCCAGGTGTTCTGGGTCCAAAACAACTGCAGTCTCCTTGGCTGTCAGGACAGGCAGTTATTTTTGTGTTGTTTGTTGTTTGTGTTGTTTGTTGGTCAAATTCGGAAGTATCGATGTCCTTCAGCCGACACCGTCACCATTCCTATGTATGTGCAATGTTTGGAGTTTTCTCGAATGCAAAAATAACCTACAAATTCATACCAAATAGGCATGGTCTACTTTTGGATAGTGGGGGAAACCTGTATTTCCAGCTGTGAGAACTCTCCCATCTCACCTCTCTGTCTCCCAGCTGCCACCCTGAATTCTAGGATCAGATAATTCGGGCTGGAGGCTGAAGGGGGACTGGGAGATTGCAGTGCTGGGTTGGGGCAGGGCATGGGCATGTTGCTGCTGGCAATAAGGGGGTGCAGGTGTGTGCAGATTCCTGTTGTTAATTTACCCCATATTGATTTATGTTGTCTGACTTGAATATCTAATATAGATTGTTGTTTCTGTGTGATGAGTACACTTTTGCTTTTCTACCTGTGGCTTCTTTCTTAGATCATCACAAGGTTGCGCAATGTAAAACTGATGACACAGATGTAGAGAATTTAAAAACAATAACAAAACTGAGTAGTTTGTCTGCTTTTTATTGTAAAACCCTGCAGTGGTAATCCTAAACAATGTCAATGATAAAATACTCCTATCCACCCCCACAAATCTTTTGTTAAAATTGTTTTGGTCACTGTTCAATTCCACTTTTAAAAAACAAGCCTAATGCTTGCTCCAAATTAGCATGTTTTTAATATTTACCCTTATTACCTACATGGAAGCTAATTTGGAGACTCCCAGTTTATACAGTGGAAACCATCCCCACCCAACACACATGCATAAACTTAACTACATGGATTCATTTGGAAAGTAGGTTCCTAAAAATCCTTCAGACTCACTTCTGGTCTCCTTTGGGTCTCTAGCCCCAGCTACACTGCATATTCCTGCATCTAATCAATAGTTATAAAACCCTGTGGGCTAGTGGTTGTGAAAATAATGAAACAGAACTGGACTCATTTTATTTTTTTTTAAAAAAGATTTATTTATTTATGCATACAAGAGCTGGGGCGTAGGCCAGAGGTGTGGGGTGATGAGAGGATTCACCAGAGACAGAGTGGGGAGCAGAACAGGCAGATTGACTGAAATACACTGCTGAGGGGAGCAATGGGTGAGACAGATCTCCCTGGCCAGGGATCGAACTTGTGCTGCAGTGGCTCTGGATGGCTTCATAGTGCTGAGTCTTAACCTGTTATGCCACTAGGGAGGCCCTTGAACTCATTTTAATTCTGTCTATATGATCACTTAAAGTTTCTATTTTGTTTAAAAATTAAAGCAGAGTGCAAACCACAAGATATATCTCTATTTGTGAATGCATTTTTAAAAAAGATTTATTTATTTATGCATACAAGAACTGGGGTGTAAGCCAGAGGTGTGGGGTGGTGAGAGGATTCACCAGAGGCAAAGTGGGGAGCAGAACAGGCAGATCGACTGAAATACACTGCTGAGGGGAGCAGCAGGGGAGACAGGAGAGGTCTGCTGACCCATGTGGGTCAGCTCCCTGGCCGGGGATTGAACTCATGCTGCAGTGGCTGCCAGTAGCTTCATAGTGCTGAGACTTAACCCTTTGCATTAACAGGGAGACCGTGAACATGATTATTAATGAAAATAATTTTGCTGATAGGGAAGGGGGTGTTAAGATCATCCACCTGGTGTATCAAATGGGCTAGGTGTGTCCTCAGCACAGATGAGGCATCCTGGGCCGGGTCATCCCAGAAAATCTGTGAGGCCAGACCTTCTATTGTGACTTCTGGGTAGCTCTTGGATGGCTGAATTTCACCTTCCGCTAATTTCCTCAGGAAAGTTTCAAAAACAATATACCTGGAGTTTTGATATTCAAAAATGTCTAAATAAATGGCTTGCAGTACATTAGCTTCTTTCCGGATCCCCCCCCCCCACACACACACCCCCGCCTCCGCCTTGCTCGCTCCACTGTCCTGTGACAGACAATGAACCCAGTTCAGCTGCAGGGCCGCTGTTCAGAGTTTGAGCTGCTTGCCCGTCTGTTCAAAGTACTCTTTCAGTTTCTGGGAAGTCCAGGGTTGGCTACTTGTATCTGCGCTTTGGGATGGGCCCTTTTGATGCGTCCCTGTGTGTTCTCCTTGCTGGAAGTCACGTCAGAAGTCTTGGTTTTGCTTCCTTAGGGATCCCATTCACATATATGCTTAGCATGTATTGGCTCTCCTGCCCAATTACTTGCCAAGTACGCCATTTCCATTGAAGCCGGTTTAACTATTTCTGTTTCGTTTTGCTTGCTGTTCGTATTCCAGACCTCTAAGCCCCCTGGCTCCGTTTTCTTGGCATCTCTTCCCCCCATATCCTTTCAATTCCAGCCTCTCTTCTGTGCTTGGACTTCTTTCTTTCACACACTTTGCCCCCTGTGTTGCCTTGCCATTCTCACGTATCTTTTTAGTTATGTCCTTTGTGCTCTGCCTTCATCGAAGAGTTTTGTTTTTAATTTCAGATGAAATAGCTGATCCAAAGGTTCACTTCGGTGGCAACCCTTTTCTGATAGC
This sequence comes from Scalopus aquaticus, assembly GCA_004024925.1. Taxonomy (NCBI): domain Eukaryota; kingdom Metazoa; phylum Chordata; class Mammalia; order Eulipotyphla; family Talpidae; genus Scalopus; species Scalopus aquaticus. Next base: position 51,767 of record PVIJ01003443.1, read on the forward strand.
TATTCTTCAGTTTCCTAGGTCTCTATTCCTGTTTTCTCCGTATCTTTGTATAGATCTTTTGTTGGTTCCTCTCTGAACAGAGTCAAGTTTACAGGTGGAGTTGGAGCTGGGACCCTTCTCTAGACCAGCAGGAATTTTCTAAATAGTTTGGGATTATCGTAGCCCTTGCTCTTCTCCAGGCAGAAGGAGCAGGCAGCTGCTGGGAATATCAAAATGGAAAGACATTGGTATTGGCAAAAACAGCAGAGTAAGGATCTCCAAAAAGCCTCTTCAAAAAAGTAATGAGAAAATGGACAAAATGGTCAGCATCAACTTTCTCTAAACTCTGGAAATTAACCAAAGTCTTGCAGCAATTCAGGAAGTTCTTATGAAAGAAAAACAGCTGAAGCTCAGTGTGATCAGTGAGTTTTTTTTGTGTGCTGTTGTTTGTCTTTATTGTGGTGAAATACACCTAACATAAAACTTACCATCTGAAAGTGTAGAGTTCAGTGGTAAGTGGTGGATTTACACTGCTGTGCAATCACCAGCTTCCAGCTCCATAAATATTTGTATTTTGCAAAACTGAAATTCTATACCTTTTAAACAGTAATTCTCCATTCTCCGCTCAGGCTGGCAATACCATGATACTTTGTCTTTATGATTTTGGTTTCTCTAGATACCTCAGATAAGAGGAACCATGCAGCATTTTGTCTTTTTGTGACTGGTTTATTGAACTTGGCATCTTGTACCCAAGACTCACCCATGTTGTGGCTTATTAAAGAATTCCCTTCCTTTTTTCTTTTAAAGATTTATTTGCCTAGAAGAACTGGGGTGTAGGCTAGTGATGCAGGGGGTGAGAGGATTCACCAGAGATAGAGTAAGGAGCAGAACAGGCAGATTGACTGAAATACACTGCTGAGGGGAGCAGTGGCCGAGACAGGAGAGAGCTGCTGTGCCATATGGGAATCTCCCTGGCCGGGGATCCAACTTGGGCCATAGCGCTGATAGTGGTGGGTGAGACTTACTCCCTAGGCCACCAGGGAGGCCCAAAACTGCTAAAATTAGAGCCTCCCTAGTGGTGCAAATGGTTAAGTCTCATTACTATGAAGCTATCTGCAGCCATTGCAGCACAAGTTCTATCCCTAGCCAGAGAGCTGACCCACATGGCACAGCAGACCTCTCCTGCCTCGCCCACTGCTCCCCTTAGCAGTGTATTTCAGTCAATCTGCCTGTTCTACTCCCCACTCTGTCTCTAGTGAATCCTCTCACGTCCTTCCACACCTCTGGCCTATACCCCAGCTCTTGTATGCATAAATAAATAAGTCTTAAAAAATAAAAAAAATAATAAAGAGGTGACTCTGGGTGGGCTCCTGGATGGCTCCTAGATGAGGCTGGTCACCAGGAAGACCAAGCCATGATTAGAAACTTGGAGTTTTTAGCCCTACCTCCATTGTGTTGCGGGAAAAAAGACTGAAATTAGATAATGATCGGCTTATGTGATGAAGCCTTCATAAAAACCCCAAGGTGCAGGGTTCAGAGAGTTTCTGGCTTGACAAACAGGGGGAGTTGGGAAAGACTGGCACACCTGGAGAGAACTTGGAAGGGCCACGCCCCTTCCTGCATACTTTGCCTTGCTCATATCTTCATCTGGATGCTTATCTGTATCCTTGATCATATCCTTTTATTATGAACTAGTAAATGTAAGTAAATGTTTTTGAGTCCTGTGAGCTGCCCTAGCAAATCAACCCAGCCCAGGGAGGGGTTGTTGGAATCTCTGATCTATATAGATGGTTGATCAGAAGCACAGGTGATAACCTGGGCTTGCAACTGGCAGCTGAAATTCGTGTGTGGAGGGGGAAGTCTTGTGGGTCTGAGCCCTTAACCTGTGGGATGCGACATGATCTCCCTAAAGAGAAGTCAGAATTCAGGACACCCAATTGGAGTTGCAGAGAATTGCTTGGTGTGGGGAAAAAACCCTCCAAACATTTGGTGACCAGAAGTGTTTTGTGTGAGTAATAAAGGAGACTCATAAGAATAAACACATAATAGGGAAGAATTAGGTTTTTCCCTAGACAAGAGAAAAATATTTTTTCCATTTCACAGTATCATATCCAAGAACTCATTGCCAAATCCAATGTTGTGAAACTTTTGTCCTTTGCTTTCCTCTAAGGTTTTTTTTTTTAAATTTATTGTTTTAGGTTTCACATGTAGGTCCTTAATCCATTCATTTTGTATTAGGTAAAGAGCCAGCTTCATTCTTTTGCATGTGGATATCCTGTTTTCCCAGAATCACTTTTGAAAAGATCACACTTTCCTATTGAATGGTCACGGTGCCTTTGTCAAAAATCATTAGACCAATGATGTGAGGTTTTATTTCTGGATTCTCTATTCAACTGATATTTCCAAGTACCAGTTGTTTTGTACTGTTTTGATAATGTACTGTTTTGATAATTGTAGCTTTGTAGTAAGTTTTGAAACCAGGAAGTGTGAGTCCTCAGTTTTGTTATTTTCCATGATTATTTTGGCTATTTGGGGTCTCTTGTGATTCCATATGAATTTTAGGATTGGCTTTTCAACTACTGCAAAAAAAATTCAGTGGGATTTTGGTAAGGATTGCGTTGAAACTATAGATCACTTTGGGTAGCATTGACATTTTAACAATATAAAATCTTCCAATCCATGAATGTAGGATGTGTTTTCACTTGTTTACATCTCCTTTAATTTTCTTCAGCAATATTTTATAGTTTTCATTGTACTCGTCCTTCATCTCTTTGGTTGATTCATAATTGCTATTATTTTTGATGCTATTGTAAATAGAAATGTTTTTGTAAATTCCTTTTCAGATAGTTCGTTATTTGTGTACAGAGTTGAAACTGACTTTTATTTATTAACTTAGTATCTGCTTCTTTGCTGAATTCATTTATTAGTTCAAACAGCTTTTATGTGAGTCTTTTAGGTTTTCTACATATCAGATAATTTATGTGAGAATTTATTTCTAGTTTCTCCATTTCTATTTCTGAGATAATTAATTATGGAGATAATTTTTATTTCTTTCTAATTTGGGTGCCTTTTATCTTTTCTTGTCTAATCTATCTGACTAAATTTCTAGTGCCATGTTGAATATAAGCGATGAAAGTTAGCATTCTTGCCTTGTTCCTGATCAAGAAAAGCTTTTAGTTTTAAACCACTGAGTATGATTTTTACTATAGATTTGGATATATGACTTTTATTATGTAGAGGCATATTTCCTTTTATTCCTATTTTGACTGGTGTGTGTGTGTTTTTAAATCATGAAGTGATGTTGGATTTTGTGAAATGCTTTTTCTGCATCAATTGAGATGATCAATTTTTTTTCTGTTATTTGGTGATATGGCATATTGTGTTGAGCTTTTTTTTTCTGTCAAGCTACCCTTATATTACAGGAATAAATCACAACTGGTCATGATGTATAATTATTTTTAAATGCTACTGAATTCTGTTTGATATTTTTGGGGAGGAATTTTGCATTAGTGGTCACAAGGGATATTTGTGTATAGTTTTCTCTTCTTGTACGATCTTTGTGTTTGGCATCAGAGTTATGGTGAGCTTGTAGATTAGCTAGAAAGTATTCCATTCTTTTCAATTTTTTAGAAATATTTGAGAAGGACTGGTGTTAGGTCTTCTAAATATTTGGCAGGATTTACTGGTGAAGCTGATAGGCTTGGAACTTTTCTTTGTTGGGAGACTTCTGATTGCATATTTAAACCTTGTTAATTATAGGTGTACTCAGATTCTCTGTTTCTTCATGATTTAGACTTGGTGGGTGTTGTGTGTCCAGGGCTTTGTTCTTTTTACCTAGGTTATTCGATTTTTGTTGTATAATTGTTCATAGCACTTTGCTATAATTTTTTGTATTTTTGTGGAATTGGTAATGTCTTCAGTGTCACTTTTGATTTTGGTAATTTGACTATTCTCTCTTTTTTAGTACATCTAGCTGAAAGTTTGTAAATTTTGTTGTTCTTGGAAGAATCAACCTTTGGCTTCATTTATTTTCTGTGTTGTTTTCTATCTCTATTTTTAAAAAATCTCTGCTTTAATATTTATAATTTTCTCTAGTCTTTACAAAATTATACAGAAAAAAATATATATAATTTTCTCTGGTATAATTCTTTATCATTTTCTCCCTTTGGGTTTAGTTTGTTCTAAGAAACAAACTAACCTAAACTAAACATTTGTTGTAATTTAATTGATGAACTTTAGTTTTTAATTGTCTGAGAAGCTTGTAATCTCTTTCAATTCTGAATGATAACATTGTCAGGTATAGCATTTTTGGTTGGAAGTTTTTTCTTTCAACCTTTTGAGTATGTCTTGCCACTCTCGCTGGTCTGCAAAGTTTCTGCTAAAAAATCTGCTGATAGATTTGTTTTCCTTTGTACATTATAAACTGTTTTTCTCTTGCTATTTTTAAGATCCTTTCTTCATGTTTAACTTTTATTATTTTAATTGGAATGTGTCTTTGTTGTGGATTTCTTATGTTTTCTCTCATTTAGAATTCTCTGGACTTCCTGTATCTGGAAGTCTGCTTCTTTCCCCAGGTTAGGGATATATTTTCTAAGACACTTTTTTCTAGCCCTTTGCCTCTCTCTTCTGATACTACTATAATGCAAATGTTGTTCCTCTTGAGGTTGTTCCAGAGGTCCCTTAAAGTTATCTTTGCTTTTTGAAAACTTTTTTTTTTTCATTTTGCTGCTCTGTCTGGATGGGTTCTATTGCTTTGTCTTCCAGCTCACTTAACTGCTCCTCTATTTCATTTAGTCTGCTGTTAGGTTCCTATATTGTTTGTTCAGTTCTGTTATTGTAACTTCTTTTTTGATGTTTCATATTTTTTTTACTTCATTCTCCTCTTGAATTTGAGACTATTTATAATCTTTACTTTGAATACTTTATCAGCTAGTTTGCTTATCTCTATTTTTTAAAGATCTTTTTCATTTGAAATGTGTCTTCTGCCTACCCATTTGCTAGATTCTATTTGCTTCTTTATATTAGGCAATTCTATTACCTCTCCTAGTCTTGAAGGATTAGCCTTGCAGGTGATGTTCTATGGAGCCAGGAGTGCAGGACCCCGACCCACCTGCACTAGTCACTCAGGGTACATCGCTGTGTGGGCTGTACCTGTCTACTTGTTATTTATGGGTGGCATTGTGGGCAGGACTCTCAGACCAGCTTGACTGGCCACAGCATGTGGCTACCTGAAATGTGAGTGTGAGGTTGACTACCTGACCTGGTAGTGGTTCACAGTGGTTGTGTGGCAGGTGTGTGGCAGTGCTTTGGCCTGGGACTGTGATGCATGCAGCTACATAGCAGGGGTGGATGGAGTTCTCAGCATGATTCACTTACAGGCTCTAGTAGGCTGAAGAGAGGATTCCAATATGGTACCTGCTGGCACTGGCATCATCAAGGTTTTGTAAAATTCCCAAAATATTACCTGCCAGTGTTTCTGACCCAGGAATCATCCTGAAAATTTCCTGCTTTCCAGAAAGAAGCTGTGAGAATTGGCAAGCGAGAATCTCTCACCTATGGTCCAGGAGCTTTTCATCTTGGTGTTACTGTGCTACGTCCCAGGATGAGTGAATCTGCACATAAGGGTGTGTTCTTCATTCCCATGGTTCTTTGATTCTCATGGGCATACTCCCCTTAGGAACTCAATGCTGGGATTATCTCTCTACTGTGCAGGGTTGAGGGATTGGGAAACCTAGTATAGGGCTTAATCCTCCCACAATCTCCAGAGAAAAGTTCCACACTTTGGAAATTCCTCCTGACTATGAATCATTGCCCTAGAGGTGGGTTCTTTCTTGGTGAGAATGTATCTGTCTCTTCTACCTGTCTCAGTGCTACCCTTTTAGTCTTTGTGTGAGAACGCTATTCATTCAATTCTCAGATCTTTTTCTGAATAAGCTATATGTGGTTGAATATTTGTTGTCTGCGGGAGGAGGTGAGTTCTTTTATACTGCTAATCTTGAATTGGAACTCCTTTTTAATTTTTTTGAGGAACCTCAAATACTGGTTTTCATAATGGTGGAATGAATTTGCATCCCTAAAAACAGTGAACAAGAGAACATCTAGACCAACACTTGTTTGTTTTTTTTTTGATAGTAGTCATTCTCATAGGAATGAGGTGATACCTCATTGTGGTTTTGGTTTGCATTTCTTGATGACTAGTGTGCAGAGGATTAGCTGTTGGCCATTTGTGTGTATTCTTTGGAAAAATGTCTATTCAGTTCCTCTCCCATTTTTAATTGGATTTTTTTATTGAGTCGCATGAGTTCTTCATATATTTTGCATACTAACATTTAATCAGATAGAGATTTGTGAATAATTTCTTCCATTCAGTAGTCGCCTTTTTATTTTATTGATTGTTTCCTTCTGCAGAAGCATTTTGATTTGATGTAGTCCTGTTTATTTTTGTTCCTGTTTCCCTTGCCTTTTAGGTCAAGTCCAAAAAAAAAAAATCACCAAGATCAATGTCAAGGTGCTTACTACCTATTTTTTCTTCTAGAAATTTTATGGTTTCAAGTGTTATGTCCAAGAATTTAATCCATTTTGAGTTAATTTTTGTGTGTGGTATAAGATAGTAGTTTATGACCAGAAATAAAGCCACACATATATGGTCAACTAATCTATGTCAAAGGAACAAAGAATATACACTGAAACAAAGAAAGTCTCTTTAATAACTAAATGGTGCTGGGAAAACAAGACTACAGCATGCAAAAAACCCTAGACTGCTATCTCATATGATATACAAAAATCAACTCAAAATTGATGAAAGACTTGAATGTAAGACCTGACACTATAAAATATATAGAAGAAGACATAGGCAAAACACTCCATGACATAAACCTCAGAAACATCTTTGAGGATTCTTCTCCAGAAGCAAGGAAAATAAAGGAGGAGATAAACAGCTGGGACTACATCAAATTAAAAAGCTCTTTTAAAAAGAAAAATATCAGATGGTTTCACTTATAACAGGACTATATGGAAACCAAATAGGAGAGAGACACTCAGGGGCGGGGGCGGAGGGGGGGCGGGGGAAGGGGAGGGTAAGGGCACAAAATGGAATAGAAAAGAACACAAGGGACCATGGAGATGGATCACAGGTGAATTGGTGGTGGGCTACCCAAGGGGAATACAAAATGTAAAAGACATAAATAACAATAAAAAATAAAAAATAAAATAAATAAAAAGTTCTTTTGCTAAAAAGACAATAATAAAAATGAAGAGACATGCTTCTGAATAGGAGAAAATATTTGCATGCTATACAACAGATAAGGGACCAATATCAAAGATCTACAAAGAACTTTCACAATTCAACAAAAACAAAACATACAACCCAGTAAAAAATTGGCAAAAGAAGTAAAAAGACACTTCTCCAAAGAAGAAATGCAAATGGCCAACAGGCATATAAAAAAATGTTCAACATCACTAATTATTAAGGAAATGCAAATCAAAATCACAATGAGATACCATCTCACACCAGTGAGAATGGCCCAGATTAAAAAAGCTGTAAATAATAAATGATGACAAAGGTGTGGAGATAAAAGAACCCTCTTACATTGCTGTTGGGAATGTAAACCTATCCAGCCACTATAGAAAGCTGTGTGGAGGTTCCTCAGAATACTAAAAATGGATCTACCATTTGATTCAGTGATTCTACTCCTAGGAATCTTTCCAAAGGACACAAAAACATTATTTTGTAAAGAAATCTGCACTCCTATGTTTATTGCAGCAGTATTTATAATAGCTAAGATATGGAAACAACCCAAATGCCCTAAAATAGATGAATGGGTCAAAAAGTTGTGGTGTGTTTCTACAATAGAATATTACTCAGTGATCAGAAAAGACACACTCATGCCGTTTGCAGCAACTGGATGGAGCTGGAAGGGAATATGCTAGCCAAAATAAGTCAGGAGGAAAAAGATAAATACTGGGTGTTCTCACTTATATGTGGACTATAGAGAGACCAAACAAAAGGTCAAGAATAAGTCAAAACTGGCAAGCTGACCACAGAAATGAGACATACAGCAAAGGGGGAGGGACGGGGTGCAAAACAGGGGAAGGGTGAACACAGGGAATATGGTGATGGTTCTCGGGTGATATGATGGTGGGATAACTAGGGGGACTACAACAGTATAAGGAAAAATTAATAATAATAATAAGAAAAGATAATGCTAACATGACTGTTGAGCTTCCCCAAGACCATTTATTGAGATTACACCACTCCTGCATTTCATGCAGCCAGCTAGCTCCCCCTTTTGCTCCCAGCAGAAAAAGTCTAGATTTTTTTTTTTTTTTTTTGCGAAGTTGTGTCATACACACTTGGACTTGATGACCTGGGCAACATCAGGCCCAGTTGAGGCTGGAGGACAGTAACAGATGGGGATTGAGTGAGGGGTGACAGCACAGTCACCTCCATCTCAGCTCTGAGAACAGGGACAGCTGAGCTGGGTTCCCCAAGTGGAAAGTGGGGAAATTCCTTTTAGGGTGACTAAGCCAGCTCAAGAGGAAAGAGCCATAGAAACTTCCACTTAGGGGTTCCCAACAATTTTTCCTATGAAAAAATGTTCAGCTTCACCTGTAACCAGGAAAATGCAGATCAAAACAATGAGATATAATGTCCTATGAGCTAAGCAAAATTAAGATTTGCTAAGACCGGGGCCTCCCTGGTGGCGCAAAGGGTTAAGTGCAGCACTATGAAGCTATCCAGAGTCACTGCAGCACAAGTTCGATACCTGGCCAGGGAGAGTCCCACATGGCACAGCAGACCTCTCCTGCCTCTCCCGCTGCTCCCCTCAGCAGTGTACTTCAGCTGATCTGCCTGTTCTGCTCCCCACTCTGTCTCCGGTGAATCCTCTCACCACCACACACCTCTGGTCTACATCCCAGCTTGTATGCATAAATAAATAAATCTTTAAAAAAAATGATTTGCTAAGACCAGATGTTAAGGATCTTGGGGAACTTGAACACACTTGTAGGTGAGTTAACCAGGTCAGCTGCTTGAGAGAATCAAGCTGCCAATACTTGGTAAAGCTGCAATGCTTGTCTCTGTGTCAGCCTCATAGGTGGCTGGAAGGAGGCAGAGATACAGAAGATGCTCTGTGATGCTGTGGGAACACCGACTGTGCTGCAGGAAAAGTATGAGTACATAGATAATTTACACCATGAGGAAGTATGAGCGGGAAAGCTATGAGCTACCGCTGTGCATTTGGATCTAAAAATACAATGTTGAATGAAGAAAGCATGTTGCAAAAATATAATTTTCAGTCAGGTTTTTAACTGAAAGCCTAGAAAATGCTTCTTACATAAGCAGAAAAGGGATTCACTGGGAGGCTGTTAGGGAGTTCACAGGGTTACCAGGAGAGATGAAGAGGGAGATCTGGGGTGGAAGCTGGCACCCCTGACTGCTCCAGTGCCAGGCCTGGGGGTCTGTCTCAGAGCTTGGGCCACTGTGCCTAGTACTGGTTTTGGGGTACCAGAGGGTAGGCCGCTCGGGGCCAATGTGGCCAACAAGTGGCCACATTGTTGTCATTTAGGTGAAACTTGCAAGCAGCCAAAGCAACAGGCAAGATTGTTTACAGATGAAAGCCCAGTTAGTAAAAGTACAAAATCACTCAAAGAAATGAGACATGCAGACCCCAGTATGGTAGGTAGTCCTGAGGAGGGGAGGAGAAAAGATGGGGCTTCAACTACACCTGCCACATTTTCTTTCTTAAAAATGAAACCTCTGAAGCCAAGGTAGAAAAAATGTTGACATCTGGTAGTGGGTACATGGGTGTAATTTTCTTCTTTATCTGTAGGTGACAGATATTTCCTAACTTAAACTGTATAAAGGAGAGCTTCAATAAATCGAAAGTATGTGGCAGGCCATGCTGGTCTCTGCAGATGTCTCTTTATGTCACTGTCAAAATGCAAATTGATCCTATACCTGCAAGGGCAGTGGAAAGCTCTGTCTGTTGCCCCCACCTACCTTTCTAGTGTTTTCGACAATCATGCACAGTCCTTGTCTCTACGAGTGAAAGTTGGCAAGGGCACTTGGCTGGAATTGTGAGGTTGAGTAATGCTGGGCCTGGTGCTGTTTACTGGGAAGGAGTGACTCATGTTATTATCGAAATTCTAAGTTCTTTCATATGCCTCCCGAGAAGTTATCTGGTTTGGAAGACCAGAGAGAAAAACTGAAGAGAGGACAAGAACTTTGGAAAAGTAGAAAGGATTTTGTAAAAAAGAAAATAAAGCCAACCCCCCCCCCAAAAAAAAAAAAAAACGAACACAACCCTCAGAAAAACAAAAACTCTTTTGTTCATTTGCTCTACTGTGGGCAGTGGAAGAGTACTCTTGAGATTCTTTCTAAGGAGTTTTTTTCCTTTCTTTTTTTCTAAAGATTTATTTATTTATGCATACAAGCTGGGGTGCAGGTCAGAGATGTGGCATGGTGAGAGATTTCACCAGAGACAGAGTGGGGAGCAGAACAGGCAGATTGACTGAAATACACTGCTGAGGGGAGCAGCAGGTGAGACAGGAGAGGTCCGCTGCGCCATATGGGAGGCTCCCTGGCCGGGTATCGAACTCCGCTGCAGTGGCTCTGCTGCAGTGGCTGCAGATAGCTTCATAGGCTGAGACTTAACTCGTTGCGCCACCAGGGAGGCCCATTCCTAGGGAGTTTCTTAACTGAGGAAGACTGACATACAGCAGTGTAAGATGTACAATGAGCTGCTTTGAAACATTTATCTATTGCACTGTGAGTATGTCCATTGCATCAGCTAATACCTTGACTAGTCCACATCATCATTTGGGTGTATTATTTCATATCTAGTCTCTTAGCAACTTTGAAGTATATAATAAGAACCATGGACTATAATTACTGTGTTGTGCTCTCCGAAGCTTATTCATCTTCTATTGCAAATTTGTGCCCTTTAGGGCCTCCCTGGTGGCGCAGCGGTTGAGCGCTGAGCTGTGGAGCTGTTGGCAGCGCCCGTTGCGAGTTTGACACCCAGCCAGGGAGAATCCCACATGGTGCGGCAGACCTCTCCTGCCTCGCCCGCTGCTCCCCTCAGCAGTGGATTTCTGATCTGCCTGTTCTGCTCCCCACTCTGTCTCTGGTTAACCCTCTCGCCGCCCCACGCCTCTGGCCTGTACCCCAGCTTGTATGCATAAATAAATAAATCTTTAAAAAAAATTTGTGCCCTTTAATAACATCTGCCCCTTTCTACATCCTCAGACTCTGGTAACCACCAGTATACTTTTTGTTCCTAAGAATCAGCTTTTTCAGAGTCCACATACAAAAAATATCATATAATATTTGTCTTTGTCTGACTTATCTCACTTGGCATAATGCCCTCAAGGTCCATCTATGTTGTTGTCAATGGCACGATATCCTTTCTCATTGTTGAATAATATTCCATTATAATGCTCATACACACATATTAAAATGGAATATTATTCAGCCATTTGTGACAGCTGGGATGAGTCTTTTTTTTAAAGAATTATTTATTTATGCATACAAGAGCTGGGGTATAAGGGTGGTAAGAGGATTCACCAGAGGCAGAGTGGGGAGCAGAACAGGCAGATGGACTAAAATACACTGCTGAGGGAAGCAGCAGGCAAGCCAGGAGAGGTGTGCTGCGCCATGTGGGTCAGCTCCCACATGTGGCTGGGGATCCCCATGTGGCTGGGGATCCAATTCGTGTTGCAGTGGTCACAGATAGCTTCATAGTGCTGAGACTTAACCCCTTGTGGCACCAGGGAGGCCCGGAATGAGTATTGAGTGTATTATGCTAAGTGAAATAAATCAAAAGTATGTGTCATGCTGTGCAGATCTCTGCAGATATCTGTTTATGTAACTGTCAAAATGCAAATTGATCCTGTACCTACAGGAGGAGTGGAAAGACAAATATCGTGTGTTATCACTTATATGTGGAATTCTAAACAAGCAAACACAACTCATGGATACAGAGAATAGATTGGAGGCAGGGTTGTGGAGGCCAGTGAACGGGTGAATGGGGGTAAAGTGTACAAACTCCCAGCCATTAAGTAAGTCATGGGGATGTAATGTACAGCATGAACCACAGTTAGTGAAAGTTTTTGTATATTTGAAAATTGCTGAGAGTAGATTCTAAAAGTGTTCATCAATACAAAATATAAATACAAAATAAAATATTTTGTAATTATAGTGATATATTCACTAGATTTGTTGTGGTGATCATTATATACACACACAGAAATATCAAATCATTATATTGTACACATGAAATTAATATGTCTCAAATATTCCTAAATTAAAAAAGATACATGCAAAGAATCCCACCACATGAGGTATTACCTCACAGCCATTTGGGTGGTTGCTTACTAGAGCGAAACTCGAAACAAGTGTTGATGAAGTTGTACAGAAACTGGAAATCTTGCTCTCCGTTGGAGGAAATGTAAATTGTTGTAACCTTAGTGAAAAATAGCATGGTGGTTACTCAAAAAATTTTAAATAGAATTACCATATGATGTGCCATCCCATTTCTGGGTATATACATCCAGAGGAATTGTGAGCAGGATCTCGAAGAGATATTTGTATACCCATGTTCATAACAGTGTTATTTACATAACCAAAAGGCAGAAGAAACACAAGTGTCCATTGATGGATGAATGGATGCACAAAATATGGTATTTGTCAACAATAGACTATTATTCAGCCCGAAAAAGGAAGGAAATTCTGACACATGCTGCTACATGGATGAACCTTGAAAACATTGCACTCAGGGAAATACCTCAGTCACAAAAGACAAATACTGTATGAATATGTGTGGTATCTAGAGTTGTCAAATTTGTAGAAACAAAGTAGAGAGGTGTTTGCCAGGAACTGGGGGGAGAGAGAATGGGGGAGTCAGTTCACGTGAGGAGTTTCAGTTTTGCAACATGCAAAAGTTCTGCAGATTGATTGCAAAACAGTGTGAGAATATGTAACAATTTTGAACTGTACAGGTAAAACCATTATGATGGTAAATTTCATGTGTTTTTAAAACCAGAATTAAAACAAAATATTAGCTGCTATTATTTACATGTGGGGAAATTGAGGTTCTAAGAGAAAGGGAGTGAATTGACCTAAATCACAGACTCTCAGCTAGACAGTTACACGGAACCCAATGCTCTTGCCACTTGGCCTCGGGGTTCTCAGGCTGATGCAGTCTTGAGACGACCTTCTGAGGGAGCAGCGTTTTAAGAATCAGGACAATGAAATCACGCCACGGAGTTGGTAGCACTGTCTGCAGGAACGGTTGCCTCAGCCACTCAGGTAGCGGGCACGCCTTAGTCCTGAGGTCCCGATTGCAGGCTGAAGGTGGCGCTGTGTGTTAACTTACGATCATGCTGGCTAAGAGCCGTCCCTTGCGCTCAGGGACCACATGCCTCTGGCTGGGGTCTGATGGCGGATGCTCAGCCGCGTGCAGCCATGTGTGTGCTTTATTTCCCTCTTTTCTGTGAGCTGCTCAAGCACAGGGGCCTTGTCCTGCCCTCAGTTACCCCCGAATGTGCAACAGGACCTGATGGGCCGTGAGTAGTTGGGAGCTGGCTGGTGGCTGATAAGGGCACCGGGACCAGGAAGGTGGGCCTAGAAATACTGCTAAGGAAAATATTCCGTAGTTTTTTCCTTTTTAAAGTTGTGTTAAAATATACAAAAAGAAAATTTACCATCTTAATCATTGCTAGTGTATAGTTCAGGGATTTTAAATACATTCCCGTTTTATGCAGCTTCACCAACATCCACCCCCCGAATGTTTCATCTTGTAAATCTGAAACTCAGTACCCACTAGCCAGTAACTCCTCATTCTACCCATCCTCAGTCTTTTTCTGTCTATGATTTGACTACTCTTCTAAAAAAAAAAATTATTTATTTATGCATACAAGAGCTGGGATGTAGGCCAGAGGTGTGGGGAGGTGAGACGATTCACCAGAGACAGAGTGGGGAGCAGAACAGCAGATCTACTGAATTACACTGCTGAGGGGAGCAGCGGGTGAGACATAAGAGGTCTCTGCGCCATGTGGGAATCTCCCTGGCTGGGAATCGAACTCATGCTACAGTGGCTCTGGATAGCTTCATAGTGCTGAGACTTAACCCCTTGTGCCAACAGTGAGGCCCAAGGCTTTTTTTAAAATTAACTTTTACTGCTATTTAAAAATTTTATTTGTTTTTGCGTAGAACAGGTGTATAAGCCAGAGGTGTGGGAGGGGGTGGGAGGATTCACCAGAGACAGAGTGGGGAGCGGAACAGGAAGATCTCCTGAAGTACACTGCTGAGGGGAGCAGCAGGCGAGGCAGGAGAGGTCTGCTGCATCATGTGGGTCAGCTCCCTGGCTGGGGATCAAACTCAGGCCACAGCGGTGACAGCTCTGAGACTTAACCCCTAGGGCACCAGGGAGGCCCAAGACTTACCTTTTTACAGTAGACTTCATAATGGGTGTGAGGTGGTATATTGTTATGGTCTTGATTTGCATTTCCTTGATAATTTGTGAAGTGGGTCACCTTTTCACGTATCTGAGCAATTCACACATTTTCTTTGGAAAAGTATGTTTTTTATTATTGATTTGTATGGGTTCTTTGGTTATTTTGAATATTAATCCCTTATCAGATACATGTTTTGCAACTATTTTCTCCCATTTGATAGGGTGCTATTCATTATGTTGATGGTTTCGTTTCCCCGTTTTTAGTTTGATATAGTCTCACTTGTTTATTTTTTATTTTATGCTTGTACTGTAGATGTCAAATCTGTACAATCATTACCAAACCCATGTTAAGGAACATTTTCCCCCTACAGTTTGTTCTATGGTTTTATATTTTCTAATCATCCAGTTTAATGGTTTCTGGTCCTACACTTAAAACTTTAATTAATTTTGAGTTAGTTTTTGTGAGTGATGTAAGATAGGGATCTAGTTTCATTCATTCATTCATTCATTTATTTATTTATGCATACAAGCTGGGGCACAAGCCAGAGGCGTGGGACAGCGAGAGGGTTCACCAGAGACAGAGTGGGGAGCAGAACAGGCAGATTGGCGGAAATACACTGCTGAGGGGAGCAGCAGGCGAGGCAGGGGAGGTATGCCGTGCCATTGGGAATGTCCCTGGCTGGGCGTGGAACTCATGTTGCCGCTGCTGACAGCTCCGCAGCACAACGCTTAACTGCTGCACCACCAGGGAGGCCCTAGTTTTATTCTTTTAGATGTGGCTATCCAGTTTCCCCACCAACACATACACTGGTCAACAAATTTTTACAAAAGTCATGTTACTGAAATGAAGTTAGTCATTTCCTATCAATTTGGATGTGCTCAACATGAATATGACAATCAAATTCTAATTTTGGCTCTAGTTTTTTGTAATCTGCAATGAATTGATGTTTACATCACGAAATGCATGCCAATAGTAATAGGCCTATGGTTAATACCTGTAAAAAATCAAGTCATAGACTACTTCTTAGATTTCTTCATTTGTCTCTTGTACAGCTGTTCAGGAATACAATAGATGGAAGACGGTTTCCATTGTGCAAAAGCACAGCCTTAACACTCAGTTTCGAGGAGTCTAGAAATAGTTTCCATTCTTGTGGGTCATGAGTGATTTCTAAGGCATTAATGAGGACCTCAATATCGGAACAGAATACCAGAGTACTTTCCTTTCTGAAGAAAGGCTCTAACTGCTGGTGGTGCTTTCGATATAAATAATTGTGACATCTTCTTCTAGAAGATTCCATTGTTGGAGTCTTGATCCTAGCATTTCTGTCTTGTTCTTGGATAAGTCCAAATCACGAACCAGGTCATTTAGTTCTTCCTGTGTTAGTCTGTGTGGGGTTGATGATGCACCACAGTGAAAATCTGGATCACTGCATGCTGATGGAACAGGAGAACAGGTCGGCTCACCCTTGTCCTCATCAGATGAATCAAGAGAATATTCTGCTGGAGTTTCTAGAATAGGAAGTCCCTCACCATGTGGAACTGGTCTCAGTGCAGACAGAATGTTTGGGTAGACTATTCTCGACTTCTTTTGCTTCGTTATTCCGCTGGAAAGAGGAGGAACCAAGCGGAAGTAACAATCTTTTATGTGATTGCTTGGATCTCTCCACACCATGGGGACTGCAAATGACATTGATGGTCTTTTGCCATTGAACCACTGTGAAAGCAGTGTTGTACATGTAGCACAGCATACATGCGGGGTCCAAGGCTTGTCTTGGTCCCCAACCTTGCATCCGAAGTAAAGATGATAAATCTTCTTCATTTGAGAAGTGATACTTTTCTTCTGATTGGCAAATGTCACTTCCCCACAAATAGAGCAGAAAGTGTCCATGCTATTAATGCACTTTCGAGGTATTACTGTTCTGTATTGTGCCAAATGGATAAAATAATAGCAGTTTTATGGAACAGTAGCTTAAAATGTCTCGCACAAAGTCTGAAATATTTTCAGTGCTCAACCTTTCCGACAGGGCTTTCTAGAGTGCACTGCTGACGTCAGCTTACTTCAGCAGCCGCCTGGCAGTAGTATTGCATTGCATCTAAAAGTGATGCAATCAACTCTGGATGATGTGTACATGATGGTATTATGCAATGTGAAGCAATATTACATCATTCTAGGCTGCCTTAGGATATTGTTGCAGTCCTACTGGATAAATTACACGGTGAAACATATAAAATGAAATATATGAAATATCTTCAAAACGAGAGCTAATAAAAAATTTTCAGGGTTATATTCATGTTCAACACACCAAGATACTATAGATTAGGGCCTTTTTATTTTTTATTTTTTATTTTTTTTTAAAGTTTTATTTATGCAAACAAGCTGGGGCGTGGAGGCGGCAAGAGGGTTCACCAGAGACAGAGTGGGGAGCAGCACAGGCAGATCGTCGGAAATACACTGCTGAGGGGAGCAGCGGGCGAGGCAGGAGAGGTCTGCCTGCCATGTGGGAATCTCCCTGGCCGGGTGTCGAACTCGCGTCACCACTGCCGAGAGCTCCACAGCGCAGCGCTTAACCGCTGCGCCACCAGGGAGGAGATTAGGGCCTTTTTAAGTCAGTAACAATCTCACTGTTGACCAGTGTTATTGAAGAGACTGTCTTTTCTCCATTGAGTATTCTTAGCTACTTTGTCAAATATTAGTTGACTATATATACACCTAAATTTGGTGAAACACATGACTCCCTTGAGTGTTTCTTGGAGAGTAGGTCAAATTCCTCAGCTTTTACCTGGTAATGTCTTGGTTGACTTTTATTTCTTTGAGTACTTTGAATATATTGGTCCACAATCTTCTAACATTAAAAGCTATATATATTGACTATATATACATTCATATAATTAGGAAACTAGTGCATTTTTCTGCAGATACATTCAGATATGTGTCTGAATATGCAGACACATTCAGATATGTGTCTGTTTTTATGCCAGTGTCATTCTGTTTTCATTGTTATAGTTTTATAGTATAGTTTGAAACCAGGAAGTGTGATCCTCCTGCTTTGTTCTTCTCAGGATTATTTTGGGCTCTTTGGACTGTTTTGTGGTTTCATATAAATTTTAGGAATGCTTTTCTACTTCTATAAAAAATGCTACTGGAATCTTGATAGGATTGCATTGAATCTATAGATGGCTTTGGGTAGTCAGGACATTTTAACAAGTTAAAATTGATAAGATTTAATTTGTGTTGGAACATTATCTGCTTTAGAAAATGTCTCATATGCATTCGAGAAGAACGTGTATGCTGCTGTTTCTGGGTGGTGTTCTGTATATGTCTTCAGATCTTGTTGGTTTATTACATTGAATCTTTTATTTCCTTACCTGTCTTTTGTCTGGTTGTTTTTTACATTATTGTTAGTGGGATACTGAAGACTCCAAATGTTATTATAGGACTCTCTATTTCTCCCTTGATCTGTCCATTTTTACTTCATATATTTTGATGGGCTGTCACTGGCTACCTAAATGTGTTAATTGTTATATCTTCTTGCAGTATTGAAACTTTTATTAATGCATAATGTCTTCTTGTAACTTTTTTTATTTAGTTTATGTTGTTTGGATTAGTTTAAACATTCCCGCTCTCTTTTGGTTATTATTTGTGTGGAATATGTCGTGCCAGCAGAAAAAGGGCACTAGGCAGGTTCTCGATGATGAGCAGATGGGTATAAATGAGTCCTGAAGCCCTCGGTGGCTTTTTATGGACTTTTATTATTTAAACTCTTAAACTCTGGCAAATATATACAAGGTGGTGAGGCGGGGGGGTGGGGATACTGAGTACCATCTGCTCGTGGCCAGGGGTGGGGGCCAGGAGGCCAGAGGCTAGAGGGCCTCCTGGCCCCCAGCAAATCTTCAGCTTCTCTGGGGCCCTTCCTGCAGCGTGCTCTTCTTGCTGCTGTCCTCTGTGCTGCTGCTGCTTCTCTCTTCTCTCTCTCCTTCTGCGCATGCGCACACACTACATCAGTGGCTACTCTGTAGCCAAGCTAATGACTACTCTAAGCCACGCCCCAGGCTTTGCTACTTTAAGCCACGCCCCCCAGGCTTTGCTACTCTGTCACACAGCAGGTAGGCCTGCAGAGGCCCATTCCAAAGGGGAGGGCAGAAAAGCCTGAGAGCTTTCCTGCCTACCTCACAAATACATATTTTCAGTTTTAGCTTGTTTATGTCTTTAGGTTCCAAGCGTGTCTACTGTAGACAGCATGTAGTTAGATCACATGTTTTCAGCCATTCTTCTAGTCTGTCTTGATTGAAGACTGTAACCCAGTTTAAAATAAACTACTGAGGGAATTTTCTGTCATTGTACTACTTGCTTTCTATAATGCCCTATAGCTTTTTGGTTCCTCATTTCCTGCATTATCTTCTTTAGTGTTTAGTTGATTTTTGTAGTGAAAGTTTTAAATTCCTGATTTCCTTTTTTGTATATTCTAGAACTATTTTCATTGTGGTTACCATGGAGATAACATCCTAAAGTTACACTAATTTGAATTTATAGCAGCTGAACTTTAATAATATACAAAAACTACTCCTCTACAGTTCTGTAGCCACTCTTTCATTGCTGATGTTACAAAATTGTCTTTCTACCTTGTGTGCCCAAATACACAACAAGTCAAATTGTGGCTGGCTCACCCCAACTCAAAGATCAAGATAACAAAAGCAGGTTGCAGAGATTATGCCTGGGTGTCTACAATATCACCTTCTTGCATGTATGTGGCCAAAGGAACAGTTTCATGTTTTCTGAAAGGCCCAGAGAACACATGGCAGGTGCCTCTCCTCTTCCCTTTGTGCTGGCCATTTTGTTGTTTTACTGGAAGATGTCAGTTCTGGCCAAAGGGAGGCCAGAACTTCTTTTTGGTCTCTTTTTTAGGCTTTCTAGCTCTTTATTGATATTTCCATTTTGTTTGCACTCCATTCTCTTAACTTTCTATCTTCCTTAGTTCTTTGAGCATCTTGGAAACTGTTGCATTAAAGTCTTTGTCTAATACATCTGCCACTAAGTACTTTTCAGAGATAGGTTGTTTTATTTCCCCTTTTAATGGGGGCAATACTTGCATGTTTCTTTGTATGCCTGTAGTTTTTGTTGTTGAAAACTGGACATTTGAATTTAATAACGTGGTAACTTTGGAAATCAGATTCTCTCTCCTTTAGGACTTGCTGTTTTTTATTTTTTTGTAGGCTGTCTCAGTGCTGAGGATCAGCTTGGGGTGTAAACTTAGTACCTTCATATATCACTTCTGACCCTTCGCTTGGGCATTTGCAATCATGCTCTAATTTTACCCATACATGCAGTTGTTTTCAAATAACCTCATCTTTACTGTCTGGCTTCTGAAAGGGGAGAGGTGAAAAATAGAGAAAAAAGGTACAAGGCATTGAAATCTTCTGGAAGTCACTTGAGCTGGAGAGAGTGAGGGGCTTGTAATAATGGGGGGAGATATAAGTTACAATGGCTGCCCGATTCTGCACCTCTGTGATCAGGGGCAGCAATCAGCAGTCAGAGCACAGGTCTGTAATATTTGGCAGACAGAATCCTTGCTCACCTGACCTCTCACAAGCTGTGTGCAAGCAGCCCGCCGTGTGGCTGGGTGTGAGAGACGGGTAGCTGCTATTAGACTAAGAGCTGAAATGGATCTTCCAAACCTTCCCCTGGAAATTGCAAGCTTCAACAGACTCCAGATTGCAAAGAGTTACATCAGACCGAATCTGCAAAGCAGTTGCTGTCTTGGGGTGGGGGGAGACATTCTTGAACTTCCTATTCACTATCTTCCCAGAATCCTTCTCTACTTCACATTTGTTTAGGCTGATGAACTGTTGAACTTTGAGTTACCAGTTTTTACTGGGGAGGATGCCCCCCCTCACTCCCAAGCCAAGTTGTGGCTGGCTCACCAGCTCACAGATCAAGATACAAAAGCAGGTTGCAGAGATTATGCTAGAAAGCCATGTAGTTTTGGCCTCCCCATGTCAAGAAAATAGGAATAAAGGGCTACTGAGGTAGAGATGAGAGGCTGCCCTATAAGAAAGGACAGAAAATCAGCTTATTGAATGCCTACTATGTACTAGGCTGGTGATGGTGCACTCAGTGCTGTAGGTGGCGATGGGCTCCTGGACCCCTCAGTGTGTGCCATGGGAATCTGCTAACTATAGGTTCACTCTGGCATCATCTTTAGGAAGTCTTGGGTAGCTACAAAGGATGGGAAGATGCCTGTGGCTTTCGTTTTAGACTTGAAAGGTCGAGTCCTCAGTGTAAAAACCTGACTGTGAGCACACATCAAATCACTTAATAACTACACTTATCATTGTATCCCAACTGTCTGTAGACTGTAGTTCTACTTGTTCTCCCTGCCTAATCTACTTAGCAACTTTTAAGAAGGCAATTTTTTTTTTTTAACAAAGTACCATTGTTTTTTATCCTTCAGTATAGGACTGCCCCCCTCAGATGTGGTCTTATAGCTCTCCCCCACCAAAGCACCCATAAGTCCTCTGCCTTAGTCCATTGTGCTGGCTCTTCACCACTCCTGTCCTTCATTTTTTTTTTTTTACTGTAAGCATATTTTATTTTATTTTATTTTTTCTAATTATTTTTTTTAATATATATTTTTATTGTTATTTATGTCTTTTACATTTTGTATTCCTGTCCTTCATTCTAAGGGGGGAAACTTTAGGCTAAGTCAAATGCCAACAGCAAGGAGTTATTTAATGAAAATACATTATCCAAAGCAGACCCAGGCCAGAAATAGTTAATATCTCAAGAAAGCCTTAGAAACTTGGTGTACTTGTAAAGGTCAACTAAACCAAGTTTGAAATATATGTTCCAAAATTCCTTGCCTGCATAGTTCTGGGTAAAGACCACACAATCTTTTGATTCAGATGGTGGAAACAAAGCAGTAGCCACACTGTTTTTCTATCTGGAAGGTCAGTGAAGCGGGTTTAAGTGACTGGCACATAGTAAACACTTAATAGTGATAACCAGTTTTTTTTTTTAAAGATTTATTTATTTATGCATACAAGCTGGGGCGTAGGCCAGAGCTTTGGGGGAGGTGAGAGGATTCACCAGAGACAGAGTGGGGAGCAGAACAGGCAAATCTACTGAAATACACTGCTGAGAGGAACAGCGGGGAGACAGGAGAGGTCTGCTGCGTCATGTGGGAAGCTCCCTGGCTGGGGATTGAACTCATGCTGCAGTGGCTGCTGATAGCTTCATAGTGCTGAGACTTAACCCCTTGTGCCACCAGGGAGGCCCAATTATAACCAGTTTTAACCTGTGGCTGCAGGGTAGCGCTTACTCTGTGCTGATCTTAGCAGCTAGTATCTACCCTATCCTGTCAGCACCTGGCAGGTCACTGAAGTTTGTTTTTTTTTTAAAGATTTATTTATTTATGCATACAAGAGCTGGGGTGCAGGCCAGAGGCGTGGGGGTTAAGAGGACTCACCAGAGACAGAGTGGAGAGCAGAGCAGGCAAAATGACTGAAACACACTGCTGAGGGGAGCAGCGGGCGAGGCAGAAATCTGCAGCGCCATATGGGAATCCCTCTGGCCTGGGGTCGAACTCATGCTGCAGTGGCTGCAGACAGCTTCATAAGCTGAGACTCAACCCCCTGCGCCACGAGGGAGGCCCAGGTCACTGAAGATTTTGCTGCTTGCATCTTGTTAAAAAAGTGAGGTCATTCTACGCCTGGTTTTGTCTGCTCAAATGAGCAGAGTGCAAAGGACAATCTTTTGCCTTTTTTTTGTTCTGATTAGATTTCAAGGTGGTGAGTGGTGAGAATCTAACATCTAAAGAAAAGGATCTGAAAAAACAAACTGAAACATTTAGATCCTTAAACTCAACTTAGAACAAGCTTTAAGGAGCAGACTGATTAACTGTCTTTACTCCACAGTAGAATACGAGGCATGTAACTCTGCTGCTATTTCATTTCCACCAAATACTTGGGGATTTTAAGGAACTGCCAACATCTCATTCCATATGACAAGAGAATCTGCTTCAGTGTATAAGGGCACCAGGTGACTGGATGACCACAGGCCATTCTGGGTCCTGCTCATTCTTGATTCTCCAAGGGAAATCCCGTGGGCCTTGCTTGTCTGTAAACTACACTTGAGCTAAGAACTGGTAGGTAGCAGTTAGCTGCCACAGGATGCTGTCAAAGGTAGCCTTGGGAGTTACATTCAGCGATATTCCTTTCTTATGACATATATAATTAAGGACACACATGCAGATTATGTGCAATTACATCTCAAGACACAAGTTAAAAAAATAGAATACTAAAATTACTGTGCCTTGGGCCTCCCTGGTGGCACAGCACTATGAAGCTAGCTAAAGCCATGGCAGCTCAAGTTTGATACCTGGCCAGGGAGATTCCCACATGGTGTAGCTGACCTCTCCTGCCTTGCCCGCTGCTCCCCTCAGCAGTTACTTCAGCCGATCTGCCTGTTCTGCTCCCCACTCTGTCTCTGGGCCTCCTCTCACCACCCCACACCTCTGAGCTACACCCCAGTTTTCGTATGCATAAATAAATCTTTTAAAAAATTACTATGACTTGTCTATGCCCTTCCCCTACTATCCAAAGAAATCTGTCAGATACGTAGGTGAGAAAATAAGGAAGCACTGAGGGTGCCCAGAAACTTTTCAAGTCATGAGAAAGTACCCTTTTATGTAAACCTTGTCAGTCACTACTATTCAATTGTCTAGTAGTCAGATGATGAAAAATATATACAGCTGGGGAAGGAATCTGAATTTTCAGATTGACTAGCTCAGACTTAACGCATTTTGTCACCAATGTTGGTGACAGTCTCCAGGGTGGCTAGTCTCAGAGAATACCATCTAAGGGGAGTTCAAGTGCTGCTAAAAAGCCTTTAAGTTTCAGCAAAGGGCTTCCCGATACTCCCTGTGCTTTGGAGCATGTGCAGGCTGCCTCCAATTACTCGGATCACTTACAGCCAGGAAACTTTCTCTGGCTCATCCTCAAGATCCCTAGTGTAATCATTATTTGCTTAGGAAAACATGCAAATAAAGGGCATTATTTCATTCCCAAATAATTTGACAGCAAAGGGGAGAGTATAAGTCAGAACCAGAGAGGAAGCAATTCAGAGAGAATAAAGGTGGCCAGAGCCTGCATTGACCTGTCTGTACGCCGCTGCCCCCATCCCTCACCCCTTTCTCTTCCACTGTGAATTAGTATTCAAGGTATAGTGACGTCATCGCTACACCTTCAAAACCTGAAACCACGAGTAGCTGGTGAAATGTTACGTGAGAAAGAGGAAATGTACACTTAACACAAAACATCGCCTGAGATACTTACTTCTATTTTGCATGTTTATTGAAGGGCACAATTAAATCTCTTCATTTCCCAAATTGAACCCACCTCACAATCAAATAAAATGGTGGGCAGTTCATTGGTTAATGAAAAACAAAATCCTCTTGATTATGTGGTTCACTTGAACAAAGGTGGCTTGTCCACTACCTTCAGCCCAATGCTGATTTCTCAGGGCACATGAGTCATGAGCTGGATAAAAGTGTCTCTTGCCAATTTTTGATGTCTCACTTCTTCAACTTGATCTCCACCATAGTCTTCCAACCAAAACAACCTTAGATAGTCCTGAAGACTATTAAGCAAAGCCAAGAACAATGGGAAATCATGTTTTGTTTTTTAAATTTATTTAAGGAACACAAGAAAAGTGCATCTGGAATTAAAAAATAAGACTTTGATTTTAATTCATCATTTGCTGCCTCACCACTCATGCAGTCTACAAGATGGTTCACAAGACATCTGCTGATTTCTAGACAAACTGTTGCAGATTACTCAATGTGATGTATGAGTATATGAAGCTTATTCCTTGAGTGGTGACGGGGACCTCATGAGCCTTTGCTCAGAGCCACTCACACATCCTCCTCCCCTCCACACATTCTTGTCTGTTCCTCCTGCCGTGACCCATGACACACATTTGGGACACAGTTGTGGGGATAATCTAATTTTTGTAATAGTTTTGTTTGTTACCTACTGAGGGCTAACTAGCCTTTTTAAGATCAAATCTCAGTCTTGGTCTCAATGGAATCACACACCAGTCAACTGAGCCACAAAGACTGAACAGTTAAACAAGTAAGCAAAATCAACTTTTGCTTTTCATTTCTCTGAGGCAAGATTGGGGCTTTTAGAAATCTCATGAAAAAAGATAAAAGTGTAAGTAAGGAAATGAAAAGGATTTTAGTTATCATTAAAGGAGAAACTTACAACTTAATTCCATTTGTTTCATGGAGGAGAAAACTATTATAATAGGAAATGACTATACTTTTAGGTTTAATGTGGGTCCTAACCTAACGATGAAAGTGTTATGTTAAAACCACCATAAAAATAAAGACTAATCTAAAATATAATTGCCAGTGTTCTTTAGGATTCAAAAAAGTGAGATGTTCCAGGATGAAGCGAATGTTTCCTTGGGTTGCCAGAGGCATCCCATGAGTATTTCTTAGGCGGTGGGACTAGAAAGCCAGGCTTAATCTTGTTTACCCGTAAGAAACTAGAGTTCAACTACATTAAGTATTTAAGACTTTCCCTAATTCAATGCCCAAGTACTGGAGATCTTAGGTTAGCTGTACCTGCATGGGAAGATGTTTCAGTTCTTTTTTCATAACTCACACCAGACTGCAGCAGCTGTGAGTTCAGGAAAAGAAAACTACTGTGTGTCAAACTTGCAAGTGAAACCCTTAAGGTAAAGATGAACTACTTATTTTTTTCAACTTCAAAGATTTTGTTTTTTAAAATTAAGCTACTTAGTAGTTAAAAATTCAATTTTTGCTTTGCATGATTGGAGTGTAAATAAAGTTCCAGAAGCTACTTTATATGCTATGGGCCAGTACTTTTAAAAAGATGACCAAAAAAAAAAAAAAAAAGCTGCATTGATTCTAAAGGAACATGTAAATAAATCCACTCCAGGTCAGAGATATTCGAACAGGTCTAAGTTCTTAATAGCAAGGGTCAGCTGGGACATGAATCCGAAAAGCAGCAGGGCCAGCAGGCAGCCTGCACTCGAAGTCATGAGAGGAGGGGGAAAAAAGCGTAATTCTGATTGCTTTTTCACATCATTTCAGCATCTCAGAACTTCATCCAGAACAGGGAAAGTTCATCCAGAACCGCTGTCTGCTCATTATCATTGCTGAAGAGTCTTTCAGGAATGACAGAATTTCGCCTCTGGGGACTGGCTGGGTGTGGGCAACACGCACTCACGAGGAGGCAGCTAAGTCAGCAAGCAAGCAGCCTCTGAGGTTCTGGCTTTCAAGTCTGTGACGCTGCTGTGGGCCTGATGGGATACCACACCTCTCTATTGTGGGTTCTGCTGGTTAAAAAGGCAATAGGTTGCATTCATAGCACTCCAGTCATTTAAAAAACAAAGCATCCTCCTTTCCTCAGACCAACTGGAGGGAAGAAGTTCATGAAGCGTTTGTTGTTAAGTTTTTATCGTGCTATGCTATCAGGCTGCTTCAATCAAATGTAAAACCTGAATACAGCCTGAAATTGTTAGGAGAGCTCAAGGGACCCTGAATTGGCTATTGAGAGTTGACAGGAACTTAAATGAGCAGGACCTGCGCTGTTGGTTCCCTCTCCCACGTCACAGCCCCGTGGGCTCTGTCTCTGGAGTGGCCCCACGCCACCCACTCTGTGCGGGCACTGGGCAGCAGCAGCAGCAGGGTGGTGGGTTTTTTTTTTTTTTTTTTTTGGAAGCTACTCATTTTACCATTTGCTTCCAGAATCACGTAGACTAGAACAAACTTGACATGAAACAACACCATTTAGTCCTGAGTTGGGTGAAAGCCCATGGAGGAGGGGGCGAGTTAGGACTCTTCCCTCCTTGGCGTGGTGTCATACTCGTCTTCCAGCTTTCTCTTCTTCCATTGCTTGACTTTCTGTTTCTTTTTCATTGGCGATTCCTTCTACAGTCTTCTTGCCCATTGCTTTACTGGCCTCTTCCTGAGGAAGAAATAAGAGATCAAGAGGATTAGCAAAAAAAGAAATGACATGTTCGATTAGTTCCTGGCGCCTCGAGATGGCTCGGGTCTGAAGTGAGTGCATTACAAGGACTGGGTGAGTCAGAGCTGTCCTGCCAATAGCTGGAGCTTCTCTTTGGTTCAGAATGACGAGCTGGCCACAGGAGAAGGCTGGTGAATAATCAAGTCCATGTGACAAGAGGGTTGGAGAGTGAAGGAAGTGCTCAGGACCAGAGGAGACAGACTTCTTTCCAGAGAGCTCTCTCCTACACATTTGCAAGGTTGGTTCCTGAATCTCAAAGTAAAGGGCGTGGTGGTAGAGCTGCCCCATCCCACGGGCAGCCCATTTCCTGGGGAAATCAGAGCCTCAGCAAGAAAGTATTAGCTGAAAAACATCTGATATGTTTGTAATTTTTTTTAAAGATTTATTTATTTATGCATATAAGCTGGGGTGTAGGCCAGAGGTGTGGGGGAGGTGAAAGGATTCACCAGACACAGAGTGGGGAGTAGGACAGGCAGATCAACTGAAATACACTGCTGAGGGGAGCAGCGGGCGAGAAGGAGAGGTCTGCTGCGCCATGTGGGTCAGCTCCCTGGCTGGGGATTGAACTCGTGCTGCAGTGGCTGATGATAGCTTCATATTGCTGAGACTTAACCCGCTGTACCACCAGGGAGGCCGCTGATATGTTTGTGATTTTCAAAAAAAATGGTAAAAGCCCTTGTATATCTGCAGGGAATTTACCTTCCTCACCTCTTGCATGGATGTGCTGGGGCCTCTTGAGGATTTCTCTTCATGAGTGGAGCAGCCCTGCTCTACCTCTGGAACCAACCCAGCCTCAGACCAGACAGGAATTCGTTCCCCTTTTCCTTGAGCCTCTCACCTTGTCTGCCATCCCTGGGTCCTTCGCTTAACCTTCTCTGATCAAAAATCAAAGGGGAGAGGCCAGTTCTTGAACTGATGACCGTACCTTTGCATCCTGCTCTGCAAACTTCTTGAACATGTTGGCGTATATCCTGCGGTCCCGCTCGTTGTGCTCCTTAGCCTTTTTCTGGCACATGGAGATCTGCAGTCTCGCGGCCTTGTTCTGGGGATTTACTTCCAACACCTTCTCAAAGTCGCCCTTGGCCGACTCAAATTCATTCATGAGCAGCTGGGCTTCTCCCCTCCGGTACAGACCCTTCTCATTGGCGCTGTCCAGGCCAAGGGCCTAAAAGCAGAGGGTCAAAAAAACAAACAAACAAACAAACAAAAAACAAACAGAGGGTCTATGTTTTAAAAAGACAAGTCCAACTTGTGGGAATTTTAAAGAAATTCAGTAATTTAATTAATTTACCAAAGTTCTCTAGCCTAGGGATTTGGAAAAGGCATACTGAATAGATAGGGCGCTTACGGTAATTACAGGCTACTGATCAAAACACAATTAACTATCCAAATTAATTTCTGTATTTATTAATAATTTTCTAAAAAGATCCGAAGGGGATTTGGGAGGAGATTCTTGAGAAGTTCATTTTAAAGTTTAATAGAAGAAGTAAATGGCCAAGAATGGCTAAGAAAATTTTGGTCAAACAAAAAATTAAAAATAGTATGAGGGGACTTGACTTATGAGAGAAAAAACATTGCATGTGTATAAAAAGATTTAGTAATAATGAGGGTGGTAAAGTAAATCAGGAGGGAAATGATTAACTTTGTAATAAATGGGGCTGAGATTCTGGCTGCCAATGGAGCAAATAAGAGTTAAATTCTTTCTTTTTTAAAAAAGATGTATTTAGGGCCTCCCCGGTGGTGCAGCGGTTAAGCGCTGTGCTGTGGAGCTGTCGGCAGCGGCGACGCGAGTTCGATGCCAGGCCAGGGAGAATCCCACATGGTGCGGCAGACCTCTCCTGCCTCGCCCGCTGCTCCCCTCAGCAGTGTATTTCTGATCTGCCTGTTCTGCTCCCCGCTCCGTCTCTGGTGAACCCTCTCGCTGCCCCACGCCTCTGGCCTGTACCCCAGCTTGTATGTATAAAAATAAAAAATAAATCTTTAAAAAAAAAAAAGATGTATTTATTTATACATACAAGCTGGGATATAGGACAGAGGTGTGGGGGGTGAGAGGATTCACCAGAGACAGAGTGGGGAGCAGAGCAGGTGGATTGACTGAAGTACACTGCTGAGGAGAGCAGCAGGCGAGACAGGAGAGGTCTGCTGCACCATATGGGAAACTCCTTGGCCGTGTATCAAACTTGCATTGCAGTGGCTCTGGAAAGCTTCATAGTGCTGCGACTTAACCCACTGTACCACCAGGGAGGCCCTAAGAGTTAAATTCTTACTCATATCAAACATAAAAATAAATTCTAGGCCATGCAAGTTTACCTGAAAAAAAAAAAAAAAAGCCACTCCAGAATACAAAAAGGTTATTATTATTTTTTAAAAGCAAACCTAGTTGGAGTAGATTTTGTAGGTGCCAAACAGGGTTATTTTTATAATTTTAGAGTGGGAATAATTTTTCTGATTAGAAAGGAAAAGACAGATTTGGCTATGTAAATATTAATTTTTTTTTAACAGAAAAAGGTGCTGTGGACAAAGTTGAAAGACCAAAGGGAAGCAGTGAGAATGCACGTCTCAGCCAACAGATGAATAATCTGTTCGAAGGACATTCACAGGCAGTTCGCAGAATGAACACAAATGGTAACCAATAAAAATAAAAATGAAAATAATTCTCTGTGGCCAATAAAATTTAGGGGAAAAAATCTGGTAATATAAAAATGTGTTAAGATTTAAAACTTTAATGTATTAAAATTGTCATGTCTTTTGACTCATTATTTCCACTTTGACAAAATTAGAAGTAACAGTGCCACAAATATGTAAAGACAGATGTCACATGATTTCTAACATCAAAACCCTGAAAATCTCGCAAAGAGGATCAGTTAAGACACATGCAGTGGCTCCATGAGAATTTCAAAGAGAATGAAGGTGCATTTAGATGATGGACTGAAAAGATGCAGAGAGATGTCACTGTTTCATACAATTTATCTAAATCTCTACACTCTCATTTGAGAAACATACACACATATATGTTACTCTGTAGAAAAAAAGTGGGAGGAAGTTGTGAAGTGAATGTCTGTGGTCTTGGGAGAGAGGGTCAGTGGGGATTTTATGAATAGATTTTCACTCTCGTGTATGTTTCCGTAATGTTTGAATTCTGAATGACTTCATACTACTTCTATCTTAAAAAAGCACAATGTTGGTTCTCCCTGGTGGCACAGGGATTAATCTCGCGCTATCAAGCTATGGCAAGCCACTGTGGCACTGAGTTCTATCCCTGGCCAGCGAGCTGACCCACATGGCGCAGCAGACCTCTCCTGCCTCACCCGCTGCTCCCCTCAGCAGTGTCTTTCAGTAGATCTGCCTGTTTGTTCCCCACTCTGTCTCTGGTGAATCCTCTCACTGGCCCCCCACCCGCCGCCAGCAACTTGGCCTACACCCCAGTTCTTGTATGTATAAATAAAAATAAATCTCAAAAAAAAAGTCACAGAGTCTTAAAAATGCAATTAACCATGACATGCCTTTCTCAGGCACAAGTTTAAATAACATGATAGGGAATGTACTAATACACACAAATCAACCATGAAACTAAAAAAATCTTACTATAATTTATAAAATAGTTGTTTTTCTCATACCTTTATGTATCTCTTTAAAATATATCTAATTATTAGCTTCCCCCCAGGGTGTAATATACTCTGTTCACTCTGAGACCAGATACCTTACATGACAGTCACCTTGGTTGGTGTATGAATATTAGGGTCGTACAAACCACTATCACAGAGTACTGAACGCTACCCAGAAACGGTACTGACAACACAGTGTAAAAAGGGAGAGGGCTGTTGATGCTTTCTGGGTCTTCTAAATTATATGTATCATCAATCAGTGAATAAAGATGATTGCTAGAGAAAGTGACGTGGGTATCTTCTCAAGGGCAGTTGCAGTCTGCCTCCCAGAAAGGCCTAAGTTCTTATTAAATTGAGGAGCTGTATGTCTAATCTGATACCAAATATCTTTAAGAAAGGTCATGGGTGAAAACTGTTTGATTTTATCAAAACCTTTATCCCTATTGTATTATTATCGATAGTCTAGGCATCAGAAAGTCTGACTGTCGTCAAAATCTTACTGAATTTCCCAATTCATACTGAGAAAGAACCCAAACAAGTCAAACAAAGCAACACGAACAACTCTTTCCCATTCGCTGAGAGGAAACCAAAGAAGACAGAGTATGAAAAAGGAGAAAAAAATCTAGACTATCTCAAATACTCAAGTCCGTCTTGACACTTTACCTTATCACAGCACTCGACAGCTTTGGTGTATTCTCGAAGCTTCAGGTAACACATAGCCAGGTTCAGGAAGGCAGCGAGCAGAAATGACTCAGAAGCTTTCGATTCCTTTTCTGATAGGCCGTATTCCATCTCCAACCAGGATACTATCTTCCCATACTGAATCACCGCCTGCATGTACTTGCCTCCCTAGGAGAAAGATGCTGTACGTTAGTTGTTGCATGAGTACCTGCAGTGGGTACAGGAGAAGTGTACGTAAGCACAGCCCTCCCTCAGAAAACCAAGTCCTGAAAATGAAAACATTCCCTTCACACTAGCCATGATATTTGATCATTTCTTTCTGCTCTTCAGGCATCTCTCCCATTCTTTCAAATCCCAGTGACCTCTGGGCTGGTGCAAGAAGTGCTCTATAGATCACGCTGTGCCCCAGCACTTGCCATCTCATTTTCAGGGGAAGGCATCAGGGCTTTGGGGTTACATTCTGTGATGCTAGTATTTATGACTTTCAAAAGGTTGGTGGGTAGTTTCAGACCATGTCCCTGATGTACTTGATGGGGAATTACTGTTCCCTTTTCTCCTGACGATCACTCATGCACCACATTCTGGCAAGTACCAGTTCCAAACACAGCAAATCTTAGTTATCTAAACCAGGGCTTGGCAAGCCTTTTCTGTAAAGGGGCAGATAATAAATATTTTAGGCTTTGCAGGCCAAAGCAATACTTGTTGCAATGTATCATTGGTAGTGCCAAAACAGCTACAGACCATCTATAAGTAAACAGATTCTTATCCTAATAGAACCTTATTTACAAAAACAGCCTGCAATTTGCTGACCTCTGATTTACAGACAATAGAAATACTTAGTTGAAGAGCAACATCCCACATTAGCAGCCCTAAAACAACATCAGACACACAGGGGTCAGTCAGCTTTAACTACACAAGACAAATCTTTCTCTTACTCTTTTTTTCACTCTCTTCCTGGGTTAGAATTCTAATGATTTTGAGTAACAATTGTGTAAGTAGTTCACATGAATTAATTATATACATGCTCTATACAAGAAATCTGGGATGGAAACAATGTGTTTACTGCCATTTTAAGATGAATGAAAGAAAAAAGTCATAATTGGTTAATAAATACACAAGTAAGAGAAGCACAGGTGAGGAATCTTTTCTCAGGTGATGAATGTAAGCTGGAAAACACAAGATAGACACATGCTACTAGACGCCAGAATTGCAGCCAGCCCCATAAAGACACTAAATCTAATGCTTGACTAATGACCATGGTTAGGTCAGGTCACTACAACTGACCTGTCAGGGCAGTGCACACATCTCAGTGTTGAGTTTTGCCTCCCACCTACACTCTGACCCTCAACCAATGACTGAGTAAGAAGAGAAAAAAAAAAAATCAGGGCAGGTCTAAGAGAATGCTTTTGTCAAAGGAGTTCAATGGTTGGTGTATAAACGAGTCCACTATTGGAGATGTAGACTTTTGGTGACAAGGAGGGGACAGAGGGCAAAGCTTTATCCCAGACCTGCCCAAAACCCTTTTTCACAAGTGACTTATTTAGGAAAGGGACGACTTAAAGGCAGTTCAATAGGATCTGAGTTGTTACGAAGAAGGAAACGAAAGTCAAAGTCTGTTATCCTCTTTGCCTCAGAAATCTGGGATTATCCGAAGCATATGAAACCAGGTATTTGATACTTTTTGATGTGATACTAAAGGGGATCGTTTTCATGATTTCTTTCACCTTTAGTTTTTCTGCCTCGAGGAACACAACTTATTTTTTGTAGGCTGATTTTGTAATCCACCACTTCACTGATTTATTGTTTTATAGTGGAGGCCTTAGGGTTTCCTATGTATATTATCATGTCATCTACAAGAAGTAGTCACTTACTTCTTTTCCAATTTGGATTCCTTCACCTATCTTGCCTGACAGGTGAACGGGCTATACAAATGAAAACTATAAATAAATAAATAGGAGACACAAGGAAGTGGGAAGATATTCCCTGTTCATGGATTGGAAGAATTAACACTGTCAAAATGTTCATTTTACCCAAAGTAGTATACAGATTTAATGCCATCCCTATCCAAATTTCAATGGCATTTTCAATGAAACAGAACACACATTACCAAAATTTATATGGAATCACAAAAGACCCTGAGTAGCCACAACAATCCTGACAAAAAAGAGGAAGAGTAGAGGTATCACTCTCCCAGACTTCAAACTTATAGTAACCAAAACAGTATGCTATTAGAATAAAAACAAACACACAGATCAATGGAATAGATTTGAGAGCTCAGAAATAAACCCACACCTATATGGACAGCTAATCTATGACAAAGGAGCCAAGAGTATAAACTGGAGAAAGGAAAGGCTCCAGCAAATGATGCGGGGAAATGGACAGTCACATGCAAAAGAATAAAACCAGACCACATCTCACACCACTTACAAAAATTAACTCAAAATGGGTTAAAGACCTGGATGTTAAGACCTGAAAGCATAAAATACGGAGAAAACATATTTAAAACACTTCATGACATGGATCTCAGTGATGTATTTGGGGACTTGACTCCTACGGCAAGAGAACAAAAGCAAAAATAAACCGGGACTACATCAAAATAAAAAGCTGCTACACTACAAAAGAAACTACTATTAACACTTTGTGGTCCTCTCACGTATTAGTACGTGTTTTCGTCACCAGTATCAGGTGGCCGCTCACATATTAACACATGTTCATCTAGTCTCCAGTTTTTCACGCCACAGTGGATTTATTTGGAACTATTAGGAGCTATTTCTTTGATCGTACTCAGTCTAGAAGCTTTACACATTGTTTTGGTGAAAGTCTAAGGTGTTTTATGAGAGAAATTACAGTTTTTTTAATATCCAGTAGTTCAGGAGTTGTGTGTGTTTTATTGAATGCTTATACCATTCATGCGGTGGCACAGAAAATGGCCGGCCCCAAGGGCTGGTAAATTTTAAGAGCACCAGCACACAAAGTGTTAAAATAAAAAGACATCCAACTGAATGAAAGAAAATATTTGCACATACCTCTGACAAGGGGCTAATGTCCCAAGATATACAAAAAACTCATATAATTCAGGACCTTCCTGGTGGCACAAGGGGTTAAGTCTCAGCACTATGAAGCTATCGGCAGTCCCTTCAGCATGAGTTCGGTCCCCAGCCAGGGAGATTCCCACACGGTGCAGCAGACCACTCCCGCCTCTCCCGCTGCTCCCCTCAGCAGTGTATTTCAGTCAGTCTGCCTGTTCTGCTCCCCAACTGTCTCTGGTGAATCCTCTCACCTCCCACATGTCTGCCTACACCCCAGCTTGTATGCATAAATAAATAAACCTTTAAAAAAACCAAAAAAACCTCATATAATTCAACAAAAAGAAATAACCCAATCAAAAAATGGGGAGAAGACCTAAATAGACACTTCTCCAAAGACATGCAGATGGCCTACAGGCACATGAAAAACTGCTCATCACCACTTACCAGGGAAATGCAAGTCAAACCCACATCTTACACATGTGAGAACAGCCCATATCAAAAAGTTCATAAATAACAAGTTAGCAAGGATATAGAGAAAAAGGAACTCTCGACCAATGTTGGTAGGAATATAGACTGGAACAGTCTCTATGGAAAACAGTATGGAGGTTTCGCAAAATATTTTAAATAGATCTACCATGTGACCCAGTAATTCCATTCCTACGATCTACCTGAACAAAGCAAAAACATTAATTAGAAGGGGTATATGCCCTTCATTGTAGCCCTATTTACAACAGCCAAGTTATGGAAATAACCTAAGTGCCCAAAGACAGATGAGTGGCTTAAGATGTGGTGGAGAGGGCCTCCCCGGTGGTGCAGCAGTTGAGCGCTGCGCTGTGGAGCTGTCGGCAGCGGCGACGCGAGTTCGACGCCCGGCCGGGGAGAATCCCACATGGTGCAGCAGACCTCTCCTGCCTCACCCGCTGCTCCCCTCAGTAGTGTGCTTCTGATCTGCCTGTTCTGCTCCCCACTCTGTCTCTGGTGAGCCCTCTCGCCGCCCCACGCCTCTGGCCTGTACCCCAGCTTGTATGTACAAATAAAATAAAATCTTAAAAAAAAAAAAAGATGTGGTGTAGATACATAATGAATACAATACAGCTATTTTAAAAAAGGTGAAATCTTGCCATTTACAACAAATGGATAGAACTGGAGGGGATTATGCTAAGCAAAATAAACCAGAAGGAAAAAGACAACTACTGGATGGTTTCTGCTCCCACATGGAATACAGAGAAACAAAACAGGGTCAGACAAAATAAAATGAAAAACAAACCCTAGAAATCTAAACTGTAAAACTGAGGCTATCAATTTTATTTTAATTTTCAAAAATTATAAAAAAATTTAACAGAATATGAAACCAAACCCCTTTCATAACAAATGCTGAAATTCTCATTACACTTGCTATGGATTGAACAGTGTCTCCTCACCTCCCCAACTCCTAAGTTGAAACCCTACTCTCAGTGTGAGGGCAATGGGATGGGACTCTTGGGAAGTGACTAGCTTTAGATGGGTCCTCATAAGACACTGACTAGTGCACCTTGACCTTGGACCTCCAGAATCCATTATTATGAGAAATATATCCCTGCTTTTCAAGTCATCCAGCCTATGGTATTTTATTATGGCAGCATAAGACAATGCTTACATTGTATCACAGCCTTAGGCCCACTATTCCTTTTTGGGGCACTACAAAAAAAGAATAAATTCCTCACCAGTTTCAGAGTGTGACATTTTCTATCGGTGCCTTTTCTCTTGCTGGATTGTCCTATTGCCTTTCAGAATATCCCTGGTTTAGCACAAAATGGCCTTTAATGAAGGTTTGCTGAGTAAATATTAAGCTCAAAGGAATATAAGTATGGCACTTTTTCTACAATTGGAACAAAAATGGAGATGCAGGTAGAAATGAAAGGTGCATTTGGATTAGGTAAGGACATTTGCTCTGGTATGTCTAGTTTCTTCTTCTCTTTTCTCCTTCTCCTCCTCTTTAATGTACCTATTAACCATTATGTCTCCTAATACATTGTCACAGGGAAAGAAAAGAAAACCAGGGAAGACAAAGATCCAAACTTTATCATTTCACTAAGTTCTGAATAATCAGGATGGTAGAAGACTATGGGTCCTTGAAAAAAAAAGGACAGCTCACAATACAGGCAGACCTCGTTCTACTGCACATTGCACATATTGTGAGTTTTTCATTTTATTTTTTACAACTTGAAAGTTTGCAGCAAGCCTCTCAGCACCATTTCAACAGGACGTGCTCACCGTCTTCACATCACATTTTGGTAATTCTTGCAATATTTGAAACTTACTATTACTGTGTTATGGTGATCTGTGGCCAGTGGTCTTTGATGCTACTATTATAATTGTTTGGGGTGTCACACAGTGCACTCACATAAGACGGCAACTTAATTGATGAATGTTGTATGTGTTCTAATCGCTCCATTAACCCATTTCCCTGTCTCTCTTCATCACCTTGAGCCTCCCTGTTCTCTGAGACACAACAATATTGAAATCAGGCCAATAAATAACCCTACATTGAAGAGTTGCCTTTTTTCCCACTTTAGAGCTAGAAATGATTAAGTTTCGTGTGGAAGGCAAGTCAAAAGCCGAGGTACGAGGAAAGCCAGGCCACTTGTGCCAAAGTCAGGCAAGTTGTGAATGTAAAGGAAAAGTCTGTGAAGGAAATTAAAAAGCACTATTCCAGGAAACACATGAATGATAAGAAAATAAACACTTCACTGATAACATGGTGAAAGTTTTAGTAGTCTGGATAGAAGGTCAAACCAGCCACAATCATCTCTTAAGCAAAGGAGAGAGCTGCAGAAGCTGCAGAAGCGAAGTGTGAATGAAACTGTCTCCATAACATAAAAGTGCAAGTTGAAGGAG
The DNA here is from genome assembly GCA_004024925.1 of Scalopus aquaticus. Classification (NCBI taxonomy): domain Eukaryota; kingdom Metazoa; phylum Chordata; class Mammalia; order Eulipotyphla; family Talpidae; genus Scalopus; species Scalopus aquaticus. The sequence continues at coordinate 88,448 of PVIJ01003443.1, forward strand.
CAAGCACTGATGCAGAATCTGCAGTGCGTTATCCACAAGATCTGGCCACGATCACGGATGAAGGTGGCTCCCCTACATGGATTTTCAATGTAGAGGAAACAGCCCTCTATTGGAAGAAGATGCCCCTGGGATTTTCACAGCTAGAGAGGAGAAGGCAATGCCTTACTTCAAAGCTTCAAGGACAGGCTGACTCTCTGTTAGGGGCAGCTGATGACTTGAAAATGATGCTAATGCTCATGTACCATTACCAAAAACTTAGGGCCCTTAAAAATTATGCCATCCACAAATGTAAGAACAAAGGCTGAAGGACAGCACATCTGTTTATAACATGGTTTAGTGACATTTTTTAAGCCCACTGCTGAGGTCTACTAGGAAAAAAAGGTCTAAAGGAAAAAAAGATTCCTTTAAAAATATTATTGCTCATTGCCAATGCACCTGGTCATCCAAGAGCTCTGATGAAGCAAGGGCATGGAGTTGGTTTCATACCTGCTATCACAATATCCATCCAGGAGCCCAAGGATCCAGGAGCAATTTCCTCTTTCAAGTCTTCTTATTCAAGAAATACATTTTGCGATAGCTGCTATAGTGATTCCTTTGATAGTCTGAGCAAGTAAATTATAAATCTGGAAAGGATCCAACCTTCTAGATGCCATTAATAACATATCACTCATAAGTCAAAATGTCAGCATTAATAGAAATTTGAAAGAATTTCAATTTCCTCCAGAGTCATGGTTGACTGAGGGGTTCAAGAATTCAGTGGGGGAAGTCAACTACAGACGTGGAGGAAAATGCAAGAGAATTAGACTTAAAGGTGGAGCCTGAAGATGTGGCTAATTGCTCCATTTTTTGATAAATCTTGAAGGGATAAGGAGTTTCTTCTTATGTCTGAGCAAAGAAAGTGATTTGTTGATATGGAACCTACTTCTGGTGAAGATTCTGTGAATACTGTTGAAATGACAATAAAAGATTTAGAATATTACAAACTTTAGTTGATAAAGCAGTGGCAGCATTTGAGAAGATCCCCAGTTTTGAAAGAAGTCCTGCTATGTGTAAAATGCTATCCCACTACATCGGATGCTACAGAGAGTCTTTCAAGAAAGGGAGAGTTAACCAATGGAGCACAAGTCATTGTCTTATTTTGAAGAAATTGCCAGTCGCCCTGACCTTCAGCCACCTACAGTCTGATCAGTCCGTAGCCTTCAGCACCAAGACCAGACCATCACCAGCAAAAGGACTGCAACTTGCTGAAGGCCCAGAAAGTGATTAGCACTTTTTTTTAGCATTATTTAAAAATTAAGGTATATAAGTTATTTTGTTTTGAGATATAATGGCATTACACACTTGCTTTATGTGATATTTGCTGTCTTGTGGTGCCCTGGAACTGAATCCATAATACTCTGAGGTACCCTTAGTTCCTTTACACTCACTGAGTATTTAAATTTCTTTTTGAAATTTAATGGGCTTGAAAGTTCTTCCGCATATATCATATATAATTTTATTTAGATTTTAACTTTAAAGAACAAAGGTCTTTGCTTCGTGGTGTCCCTCTTTCTGATGTACTAAAAGGAGTTCTCAACAGGGGTTGATTTTGCACCCACTACCCTCCTGGGAATACCTGGCAATGTTTAGAGTCATTTTTAGTTGTCACGACTAGAGGGGCTGTACATGCTACTGGCAGAGGCTGGGGATGCTGCTAAATACACAACACACGACAGCCCCACAGAGCAAAGAATTATACAACCCCAAATGTCTAAAGTGCCAATGTTGAGAAAACCTGTAACTAAAAGGATGAAGGAAGGAGAAAAAAAGGCAGAGTGGATTCTTATGAGTTGTTTTTTCTATGTAACCTAAAATCCTGAAGTTACAGGTGATTTGTTTCTAAATCACACCACTGGTTTTTTTAGTTAAACAGGGTGGTCAAAACACAGCAAAGTCTGGTTTGTCTGAAGAGGATTCAGCAGTTGAGAAATGTCACTTAATTAACATGCTTTGGAAAAGCCTTTTCCATAAGGAGCGCATGGGGGCGCAAGAGCCCCACCTCACTGCAGTGCCCGCAGACTTGCCACTCTGCCTCCAAGTCAGAAAAGAGAAACACTAACCAGGTGTGTCAGTGCTCCTGTCCTGCAGAATTTCATGAGCTCTGGGGGCAAAAATCTGTGCTTAGTAACTGTTTATTTTGGGGGGAGGGGTGGAAAAAACCGATTATTTTCAGAGTCAAAAGAGAGCCCTCTCCTACCTTTCTTCTTTTTAGTGTTTAGAAGTTGAAATATGAGTTTGCAATGTAAATAGCAAAGTCATTCCCATTTAAAAGCTGGGCACAATTCCATCCTATAAAGGGGATTTACCCACTTAGATATAAACCAAACCTACAAGTTAATAAAAATGGGACACCCATGCACAGATGGCATGAGGTGTAGATTTTTATTTCTCCCCATCTTTGCTCTCACCCACACATCTGGACTCTGTACGTGCACAATGTGCCAAGTCAAACACCTTGAGAAGATGGGGCCCAGGAGGGCAGTGCTGCAGATTGAAACCTGCCCTGAAATCTGAAAAGAAAACGTGTGCAGGAAGCTGTCTACAAAATAGGAAACTATTTTGAAGTCTTATAGCTAAAACTAGGATCACTACTGGGATCTCTTACCTATAATTATGAAGGTGCCTCCAGGGAAGTTTTTAGTAGTACAAAATGTTCAGAGACATTCTGGGAGAAAAGTCTTAGGTCAGTGGTTTTGAACCTTTCATTAATTTTCCCTCAATGGACCAATGTTTTGAAAGATTTTGTCTCTCAAACTGCATGTTAAAAAATAATATGTTCCATATGTGTGAATGCTGATTCAGATTTTATCCAAAGATCAGTTAATTTTAAGAGGGTTCCTAACTTATGATATACACAAATCACTGTTGCAGTTGTGATGCTAACAAGCAGTGAGGTTAAGTGTTTGAACACTTAACACTGCTTTCTGCTATTGAGCACTAATTCTGGTCATTCCCCTAGCTCCCACATATATATTCAAGACCTGGTCATCTGTATCCTCTGTATAGTCAAGATGCAGCTATATGACCCTGTGGCTTTGGTGACATTATTTCATTACCAATAATGTTCCCCAAAGTTCTGAGTCATCAGGAACAAAATGAGAGCTTCTGAAAAGCTGGTCTGTTTTCCTGTACCGAGTGGATATAATGTTAGTCAAGTGCCAAAAGCCTCAACCTCCCCCAAACTGTTCATATTCTAGTTAGAAGTTTTGGAAAAATATAAAAAATACATTTAGAGACTGTACGGATTCCCAGAATAAAGGAAATATTCTACAGGACCTATGATCTGAAGGTATTTTACAGAAACTTTTCTTTTTTATTCTAGTGTACAAGTAACTCAGAACCTACTTGACTAGCTTGGAAGTATTCGCCATACCTCAGTTAGAACTTAAAAAATCAAGCTTATGTTTGAGAGTTTAGAAACTCACAGAATTTTAGGGCTGGAAGGCCACTTGGAGATTACTAACTCCCTCACACTTTTACATGAAAAATAACCTCGTTGGACCCTTAAATGACTCAAATCATTTGATCCATAACTTAGTCCAGTCTTCCCAATTCCCAAATTGAAGCTTATTCTGCCATATCCCAATGCTTTCTGGTGAACCATACATTCTTTTAATAAACACCATAATTACAAAGAAATATAATTATTTATTATTTAAACCAATAGATTACAAATTTGTTTAGCTTTAATCCAAGGTAAGAAATCTGGTGCCCATTCATATACAACTGAACAAAAGTTATATGAAATGAAATTTTCCTCCCTACATAATGCAATATACTTCCAATAAGTTGATTTCACGTCCCAATAATGGGTGTCCTCTCAAAGTTCGAAAAACAATAACCATACATGTTGCCCTCTGGTTGTATTAATTGTGTGTTGATTATTCAGTCTTATATAATTCTCCAGTTGTGGGCCTCCCTGGTGGCGCAATGGATTAAGTACAGCACTATGAAGCTATTCAGAGCCACTGCAGCACGAGTTCAATACCCAGCCAGGTTTGATACCCACATTGTGCAGCAGACCTCTCCTGTCTTGCCCATTGCTCCCCTTAGGAGTTTATGTCAGTAGATCTACCAGTTCTGCTCCCTACTCTGTCTCTAGTGAATCCTCTCACCACCCCACACCTCTGGCCTACATCCCAGCTTGTATGCATAACTAAATAAATCTTTGAAAAAAAAAATTCTCCAGTTGTTTTGTGTGGGTTAAACATTGCCTCCCCTCTCTCCAGAAAAGGTTGTCAACACAATAGCATGTTGAACAGCAGATGCACCACAAATACTTGAAGCACGTTTATGCCCCACTACTTTAGACCATTAAATTTCATCTAACTTTTGTTTGTGGACTGCAATGTCAAGAAGGAAAAAGAGAGAAGAAAATCTTGAGAACTCCCATTCTTTCTTCCTCACTAAGCCTTTCTGCTTGACTTGGAGATGGCCACATCAGGCTCAGGGAAAGAATGTTTAGAGCATGCTGATTAGAATTGAACAAAGTGCTGTTAATTTTTTCTTATATGTGGGGGTTTATGATTTAAGTGAGGATATCACACAATCCTACATGTTGTAAGAAAGGGCTCTGAGAAGCAATCCAAGATAAATGTCATTCAGGAATTTCTGAAGATGCGTCACAAAAGCAAGTGTGCCAGGAATCATCTTGGCCATTAGAAGAAATCGATCCTCTCTTCCTGTCAGTTTCTTTTGAAATCTGTGCGTGTTCCCTTTCCTCCTGTCATGTGCCTTAGTAGCTTCATCAAGACAGTGGAAGGGAAAATGATGTGAAACTCACTCCTATGAATTCTATTACTTGCTAACAATTATTCTATTCATTCTTTGTTTCATTCCACAAATACTTGTTGAGTGCCAACCACGTACCAAGCAAGATGTCCTAGGCCTTGAGCAATACAGTGGTGGGTGGGCAAAGCAGACCTGGTCTGCTGTTGCAGAGGGCTGCAATCCAGAGAAGAAAGTGGCAAGTATTTGTATTCTTTTGTCACATTAATTAATTCTTTCTCATCACTTCTTATATTGAAAATGACAAACTTGCAAGAACTCAGGCTTTTTTTTACCCAGAAGGACACTGGTAGAATTCAGAGTCAGGAGTATCAGCACAATTCATCGACACTTGAGTAAATTCTTTGAGATGGAAAGGGTCGTACAAGGACTCACGCACCTTGAAGTACACAGTTCCCTTTTCTTTGACAATGGCAGCCTGCTCCAATTTTTCTTTGGTATCCATCTCCCAGGATTCTTTGGCCTGTGTGCAAATTTGTGACAGTGATTAGATAAATTGAGAAGGAAAAGGCATCACCTGATGCCCATAAGAATAGAGCAGCTACTTCTACACACACTTCAAAATGTGTGCCACTACCAATTCCCTACTAGGCTGCTGCTCACTTTTCCATGATACTGACAAAGCTTTGGCTTGACCCATTACCCACAGAGAAGCAGCAGGCAAAACCACGGTGAGGAACAGAAACCACTGAACACTGTTCAACAGTGTGCCTTCAGAAATTAAGGTGAGGGCACACAATGAAAGCTAGGGTCCCTTCACTCCCTTTCGCAAATTTCTCCACTAAACTATTATTATAATTTCGGCAAGTTGTTTCTCCTCAAGCCTCGGTTTTTCAACTCTAAAATGGGAACGCTACTGTAGTCAAGTCACAGTTATATGATCATACAGGACTTTAAAAATTCCAGATCATGTGTTTGTCTCTCCACTCTAAAACAACCAGACAGACTAAAGAATCCACACTATGTCAACTTGCAGATGTATGCTTGGGGAATTTCAAGTAAAACATAATTAGGAGGGTAAAACTGCTGCCAAAATAGCATTTCCGAGCCATCCATAAAAGACTTTCTAGTCAGCTGCTAATTTGTATTATGTGTATCATTGCTCCAGCATTACAAAGATGACGATAGAGACAACTGTTCTTTCCCTGGGAACTATGGGATTTAGAAGAATCACAGTCACAGGGGTTCTGCAGGGAAAGTGACAGAAGTAGTTGTCAGTGTTACTATGTTCTACACAGGAATTACGAAGCTTAAGTGAGTAGCTAGAATTTACTCTATTCACAAGAAAATTAGTGGTGCCTTCCAGTCCATTCCCCTTCCTTTTATAAGAGGAAATGAGGGACTTACTAGTTTTTCTGGCAAGTCTATGCTGATTCCTAACAATTCAGTCCATTACTTAAAAATCTAGTAACAAGGACCCTTTGCATTTTTTTATATATTGGGTTCAGTCTTTACGGAATATAAATGTATTCTCAATACTATGGGACAGAGAACTATAGATCATGTTGCCAACATCACGCCCTTTCATGTGGTTTCAGACACACCAGGCAGTGTTGCACGGAACATGCTTCTGGAGGACGAGAGATGCCTTGTGGCATCCACAGTGAGAACACTCTTAAATGAGCAATGGCTACTGGGCTGTGCATGGGACATGGAAATAGGGAAGCCAAAGGTGGAGATAACCATATGCTGGAGAGTATTTTCTCCTCCTTTACAGTAATAGACACTGTGCTATGAGCACAGCATTGGATGACCAGCTCTGCGCTAGGAAGCCTTCAGCAGAGGTCACCTGACGACAAGCAGTGGTCCTGGCAAGAGCAAATGTTTGGTGAAGGGAAAGTGGGGAGGGTTAACGATCAGGAATGTCACTGTTGGAAGAGAATCCTAAAGCAATCTTTCCCCTCACTTTCTTAGTTCAAAGTTACTGGCCTATGGGACAAAGGATTTCCTTTCTGAGTCTCATAAAACAAATGGCCATGTTTCCAGCCCAAAGTTAGCACACAGGCCATGAAGACAGCGCTGTGGAAACAAAAAAAGCCTACGAAATGCAGTCCTGGTGGTGCTGGGGGGAAGAGCGGGGTTTTGACACACAGGAGGCTTGGCTGAACATGACAGTGTACCTCATGAGGCACGTGCTTTGTGTCTGTCCAGGGAAGCTGCTGCTGGGAGCCTCCAGAGGCAGCCTGGGGCAGAAATATGCTCAAGGAGGTGTGCCGCTTCTGGGCCCTAAGGCGGTTGTCAAACTTTTTTTTTCTACTTGGACGAGTATGAAAAGAAAAGGTCTAGGGTTAGAGATCTGTCTGTTGTGTCCCTTGCTACAGAGCCTGGTGTGCGAAGCTTCGTGTTTTGGATAATAACTTGGAACCAGAGTGAAGGCCTCTTCACTCCTCCTGAGAAGGTACAATCCGTTCAGCAAAACTGCGCCCCATGCCCCCAAGGAGCTGCTTGGCAGAACGTGAACTTTTTTGTCTGCAACCCAGGAAAAAAAGTACAAAAAGAACAAGTCTAGGAACAAATAAGGGAACAAGTCTTGGATTCTTCCCAAAAAAAGTAAGAAAAAAAAAAAAGAAAGAAAGGCCGACACACAGGAACAAGAACACTGAGCTCCCTCTGGTACATCAGCTGTGCGCTATCAGTCACCCCGTGCTCCAGAGGCAGCATCAGGACAAGAGACAAACTTGGCCCTGAAAAGCACAACACACAAGTAAGTGCCCTCCACCTACACCACTGTGTAATATAAGGGATGGATTTAGAGGAAGCAATGGAGAAGGAATCTATTGTGATTTCAGAGAAGTTGGTATTGTCTCACCTTTTCGAAGCTCTTAAGTGTAACTTCATATATAAGCTCAGCATTAGGTTCAATGCCAAATTTAGGCTTCCCTGCCTCTCCAAAACCATATCTGAAATGGAGAGTAAAAACATAAAACTTTAAAAGAATTGGTGTATTTCCAGGCACTTTCTTCTGTATTTTGAGGCGTCACATCAGCATAGGGCCATCATATGCAAACTGCACACGTCAGAGACCCTGCACACAAACCAGATGTCAACCAGAAGAGAGAGTGCAAAGCACCACTGCTGTGGGTTTTTAGGAAACTGGGTTAGAGTTTTTCTTTTCTCCTTCACATTCACATGTAAGGGAACACCTGTACTCCTCGAAGAGCCTGCTTAATGTGATTTTAAATGTCACTGCCTTTTGCTCTGCTTGATTTGATAGCTAAGTTCTTTTTATAAAACGGCCATTATTTGGCGATTAGAACTTTCCCCTAAGCTTTATCAGCAAGACAGAAAAGATGACACATTCACTGAGGTTATGTTTTAAGAAGCTTTTAGTTTTAAAGTGCTGTCATTCCAGGAGCACTGTTTCCAGTCAGATAAATGGGAGGCAAGGCCCACACACCAGGAAGGAAATATACTCTCACAGTATTTCTTCAAGCTTGAAAAAGTACACTAGGAAACACAAATGCTATAGTAAATATATGATTCAAAAAATAACCCTAGCAAGCCCTAAACTCTCAGCAAGAGAAATACAATCAGCTTGTAGCTAATACACTGTAAAACACTATACATTTTAGCCAAACTTAGTAGATAAAATAACTTGCTATATATAAGTTTACTTTTACAGATCATTTACGATCTTCAATAAATCCAAGACATGTAAGAGGCACACATCTACTGGAATGAAAGTTCTGGTGGAGCTTTGTCTGTCTGGTTCAATGGCTTTCCCAGTGCATAAAACAATGCCCCAGCATTTTAGGAAAGTGTTCACTGGAATATATGCTGTTCCCATCTCTTTCAAGTCAAACTATCCTTTAACAAATAAAATGACATTGCACAAACTTAATGAACTCAAAACTTTTAGGTCGTAGGTTGAAAGGTGCCAAAACCACGTCAATGCTGATACCTCCAGTCTTCTCTGGAGCAAAAGAATTAAGAGTAGAAACACTCACATCTTGTCACTTGCATCACTTTCTTTACCCCTTGCCTGAATTTTCCAGGAAGAAAGTGCTTACTCACTCACCTCCACTGTTACACAAGAAAATGGAAGCTGGAGCCAGAGGGAGGCATAGCGATACAATGAGAACTGGTAGGAATGGGGTGTGGTAGTTTTAATAGCAGGGCAAAGGGTATCTTCAGCAAAGAAATAAAAGAGGACATAATTACTAGTGGCCAATTTTAGGAAGTGGTGACTAGTTTTCTACTTTGAGCTCTATTTTGTTTCTGTCATCTGGTAAGTAAAGCGCATTCCTTAACTGCTGGGAACTAGGTTAGTGACTCCTTGCTACCCATGAGTTTGCTGACAGCTTGTTATATTTGGAGCCCTAAGCCAAGCAGATACCAGTTCAACAGATGAACAGGCACCTGCCTTAGACTAGGGGTGATTTTAATGCAGCAACCCCACCTCCCCGTATGTAGCATTGCTTATAGATTTTGGGTTTGTCACAACTTGAGGGAGCTACTGACATCTAGTGGGTAGAAGTCAGGGACACTGCTGAACATTCTATACAATGCACAGGAGAGTCCCCACAATGAAGAATCACTCAGCCCCAAATGTCATTAATTACGAGTGTCAAGGATGAGAAAAGCTGCCTTAGAGAAATTCACAAATAGGTATCTCGAGGTGAAGGTTGTGGGGGTTGGGTGGAGGGAGATACTGGTGATCATCGATGGAATTCAGGAAGACTGAAGAATATTACTTCCACAGCTTCTCCTAGGTTAAAATGAACAGATCCCAACAAGATGTACATGGAACACATGATTCGAGGACGCATAAGTACACACCTAACTGTTCTGGGAGCATCTAACCTGACCACGTTAGGCAGAAAGTTGGCTTTGTGCCAGAGCTGCCTGGGTCAGTAAGGACCCAGTGCATACACATTCATCCAATTGAAAGATTAAAGCCTCCCCAAAGGACAAGCTGGGCTATAGTAACAGAAGGAATGCAGTATTAACGTTCTTGAATTAAGAGTTATCTGCAGAGAGCAGAGATACAAATAATATCTGTCAGTGTGCACATACGAAGCACTTACACCTTAAGTTCTTACCAATTGCTCCCTTTTTACAGATAAAGAAACTGAGGCTCAGAGAAAAGTGCCTCCTAAAAATCACACAAAAAGGCGGCGATAGAGCCAGGATTTAGTCAGGCCCTGTGTGCTCCTAGAAAATTATTTATTTTAGAAAGTTATTTTTTTTAAAAAGATTTATTTATTTATGCATACAAGAGCTGGGGTGTAGGCCAGAGGTACAGGGGGGTGGTGAGAGGATTCACCAGAGACAGAGGGGGGAGCAGAACAGGCAGATAGACTGAAATACACCGCTGAGGGGAGCAGCGGGCAGGACAGGAGAGGTCTGCTGCGCCATGTGAGTCAGCTTCCTGGCCAGAATCGCAGAATCGAACTGGTGTTGCAGTGGCTGCCAATAGCTTCATAGTGCTGAGACTTAACCCCGTGCACCACCAGGAAGGTCCCAGAATTATTTTTGTTGACCCATACTACATCATAATTAGACACTATGGTTCTTGGCAGCCTGTGTTTTTGTTTGGGTTTGTTGTAGGACAGAAACATAAGAAAAGGAAGGAAAGAGAGGGTATACCCTGGAAATCTTTTGGAGAACGATACTAAAACTACCACAGAGTACATATTTGCAACTGTCATAATGACAGCAACACTCAGATGCAATCTTCTGTGGTAAATGGGAATCTGTGTAAGTCAACTCACCTCCAGCACTCAACACCAAAGGGATTGTTTTTACAGACACAGTAATGTTACACTGTGTGTGTGCATGTGGACAATCTCATCTTGCAGAGTATGCACTTTACACAACTCCTCTACACACTAACCTACATCTTGAAGAGAAAATAACATGTTCCTTTCTAAATATGCTAAATTATTTCCACAAAACATATGAAAAACTTATACCCAGAAATATATAAAAACTTGACTATTTTTATGACTAAAATGATCTAAAAACTTTACCATATGTTAAAACAGGATTTCCTTTTTCATGTGGTGTGAGGATAAAATGGAAGAGAAAAATAGTTGTCACAATGGTGATAACAGCTAATGCACGGAGGGCTTAAATGTTTTCCATGTTCATTATTTTATTTAATCCTCCACAACTTTGTAACGTATGCTGTTATTCCCACTGGACAGAAGGAGAAACTAAGGCTTATGAGAGTTAAGTGACTTGCTCAAGTGCACATAGCTGGTAAGCTCCATAGCAGGATCTAGTACTCCGAACTTGCAAGAACAATTTACATTACAAATATACAAAGATAATACTTGTCTCTTTTTGCCATTCAATTTGAAGGACCTGCCTTGTCAGCTAGGTTAAAATGTAATGAACTGACTCATATAGTATTGTATGCTCACAGTGTATATAGAACTTACCCTCAAGGATCTGAAGTCTGGAAACATAAATTGGACATAAATACCACTCTCTTTATATGAGCTTAAAATAACTGTAAATTTAGAATGTTGGATTAAGAATAGCTAGATATTATTTGGGTACGGGAGAGATAGCCTTATCTATACTTGATCAAAAAAAGTTCCTTATAGAGAGGAATCTGTTCACTTAACCACAAATTACAAATATGGAGTACATGTAAATAAAACTTACTGCAGTGGGAATACAACAGTGGAAAAAAGGAATATGACAGAGAAAAGTAGTCAGTAAAATGTGCTTCAGTGAAGGTTCTAAAGAGTTCAAGGTGCAGAGCATTTTGGAAGGGTTTTCAAGTTGGTGGTGGCAAGGCTGAAACACCTACTTGAGAAATATTAATGGTTCAAATGTTGGGGCAAAGGTAACCATGCCACTGGATTACCGCAGAGGCCACACAAAGGGAGATGACTGTACAAAAGGCACAATACTGCCTACTAGTAAGGGCAGGCCATCAAAACTGTCACTAACTCAAATTCTACTGACTGAAACACAAGGAGCCAGAGAGGGAGGAGACACCAGATAAGCAGATGCGCTGTCATGCGAGCAGAATCAAAACACCCTGGTTTCTCTCAAGGGTCCATTTCTCAAGATAGAAGGGTTGGATTCATGGTATAATTTTAGATCTAAAAATAATACCAAACATGTTTTCACAAGAGAGACTGTTAGTGTCTGATAATTCTAAGCTTGGAAGTGCTAATGGATATCCTTATGATGGGAAAAATTTAGGCAAAAATGAGTCATCTCCGCTGCCTTTAGATCCAGGAAGAACACTCTTTTTTTTTTTCAGGGACTCTGTATAAGAACAGGTGGCACAAATTCAAGTGGGTAATAAATCATCCTAATGTTTCTTCCACTCCTAGCCCTCCACGTTTTACTGCCTCCTGCCTGATTTAGAGAAAAGGGAGGAGGAGAGCAAGAGAATTAGACAAGAAGGGTCAACAGCATCCTGTGGCAAGTAAAACCAATAAACATAAAAGCAAAACTTACCTGTCAGTCCTATTTTTAATATACATCAATCAAGTAAACAGGTTTACAAACCTTTGTGATATTTTAAGGCCCATTAATTTCCTCCACCACTAACTTCAGCCTGATTTAATGAATTGTTTCCACCATTAGCCTTGACCTCACTGAAAATACCAAAATGTTGACTGAAAAAGCAAGTCTGTTCCTGTTCTCTGGATAGCTTCACTGTGTACTGGACTACTATGCTGCTTACCGTGGTCCAAGATATAAAATACATTGTTCTTCTCGTTGCATTTTCTCCAGGGCTTTGTCAATTCCAATTGGAATGTCATGATCTTCTCCTTCACCAACAATGAACACCACATCTCTGCAATCAAACATCTTCCCACCACAGCAGCCTTCCAGGTGGACTGGGGGCAAGGAGACAGGACGTTAACAAAGTGGCTCCTCAGGACTGGCTAAGGTAGGGAGGTAACAAGTGCATGTTTCGCTTTTCTCATTTCTTTTTTTTAAAGATTTATTTATTCATTTATGCATACAAGCTGGGGTATGCATGCGTGGGGCGGCGAGAAGGTTCACCAGAGACAGAGTGGGGAGCAGAACAGGCAGATCGATGGGAATACACTGCTGAGGGGAGCAGTGGGCGAAGCAGGAGAGGTCTGCTGCGCCATGTGGGAATCCCCGGCCGGGCGTTGAACTCGCATTGCCGCTGTCAACAGCTCCACAGCGCAGCACTTAAGCACTGTGCCACCAGGGAGACCCCTCTTTTCTCACTTCATCTAGAGACATATGTGGTAAGTCTTGTTAAAGCTGAGGCTACCCAGTCTGAAAATTTAAGAGCAATCATATTCTTTCTGCTTGAAGTTTAAATTTATAATTACTGATAGCTGATATAATTACTGATCAAGAAGATAGGTAGGTAATCAAGTGGAAACGTTGATTTGATTCAAGCCTACTACAATATCGGTTTCTTCACCCATAACACAGCATCAAAAGATACTTGATTATATGATTAACAAAATTTCACAAAATTAATGTCAAGTATTTAACAGCTTAAACATTTATAACTGCATCTTTGCTTCAGATGCTTGGGTGAAAAATAACTGAATGGCTATTTCCTTGATATACAAAGGTTAACTGAATATTAGAACTTTTTTTTTAATCTTAATCTCATTCACAAATACACTTGTGCAAAAACAGAAAATCCAAAAGCAACACCGCTAACTTAGCTATATCCCTTAGTAGAGTAATAAACTTAAAGAGCAAAGGAATCAATCGTCTTAACTTCACAAATCAAATTACTTTAACCACTTCCTATGAACTGGTAAGTGAGGAAGTCAGTTTCTTGTGACTTAATTTCCCACTCCACTCAAATTCACTCAGCTCATTCCCACTGTAATTCCATAGGAGATAAGGACCTTTCATGTTTTCTCAAGACAAAAGAGGAAAACCCATGCAAATGAATATGTTTTTCTTGGTTCTTAGATTCTCTGGAACTTTCCAACTACTTTCAACACTAAGCAAATTCTTTCCTTTCCATTTGAGTGTTTGACTCAATAAGAAAAATGGATGGCTTGTATGACAGCACAATAGTCATCAAGCAATACAGTAATTTGTCTTTCATAAGAAAACTCTTTATTCCTACTTCTGTAATGTAATGGCCTAGATTCAAATATAATGATATCCTAAAATTGGAAAGTTCTTTTCCAAGATGGTTGCTCTACTTTAGATTAATAACGTGCCCTAGAGATTAAAAATCATTCACTCTATTATACTCGTTTCATGAGACAATTATTATCTTCCAATACAAATTCAATTCCAACTTACTCTACTTTTGAACTACATAATCTCAAAGGTCCTTTGAAGATCTAAAACTCTACAAGCCTGTGACCCAGTAATATAATTCTCGATATAGGCCAGAAACCAGCTTCAAAGATAATTCCTTTAGTTAATCATTTGATAGGGTTACCTTTGGCCCAGGCCTGAGAAATGAGAGCAGCCCTAAAGAGTAAACAGCAGTGATGTAGATACTAGGGGACAAAGTGTCACCTGAATATCTGCTATGCATAGAGCCTTTCTACCCTTTTCTCATTCACTAGAATTAATACTAGCCGAATTTGTTCCTGTTGCAGACATAGGATAAAGTCTTAAGACGCTTGGATCACACTAGAGAAGGCCTCACTCTCGAGTCAGACCCTCCAAACAAGGGCAAAGGCTAGGCCAGCTCTCAGGCTGGAGGTGCATATAGGAATTTTGGAATGTCCCATACTCTCTCTCTTTTTTTTTTTTTTTTTTGTCAAAGATTTATTTATTTATGCATACAAGCTGGGGTGTAGACCAGAGGTGTGGGGTGGTGAGAGGATTCACCAGAGACAGAGTGGGGAGCAGAACAGGCAGATCGACCAAAGTACATTGCTGAGGGGAGCAGCGGGTGAGGCAGGAGAGGTCTACTGCACCATGTGGGAAGCCCCCTGGCCTGGGATCAAACTCGTGCTACAGTGGCTCTGAATAGCTTCACAGTGCTGCGCTTAACCCACTGCGCCACCAGGGAGGCCCTCTCCCATACTCTTAGATGGAGCTGATGCTCTCTATTATGCTTTATCATGCTCACTTTTGGATGCTCTTGATAAATTAAAAGGTAATCAACTTTCAGCACATTGAAGATTCTTTTGAAATGGAAACCATCTTCAAAATAAAATCAACTTTTTTATTTTCAAATACACACCTACTAGAGAGGTTTTAGAAGGTTAAGGAGTAAGATATTTTTACTAGAGTCAAATTTGCTGTTTCTAAAGGAGTTGAGTTTTGGAAAGTTTGTGTTCTTAAATATTTTTAAATCTGACTATGAAGTTTAATTTAGACTAACGTGATGACACTTTTCATGAAAAAAAGATTTGCTGAGCAAAGTGAATTTCAGCGCCTGTATTGTCGAACAGCTCAACAATTGAGATTTATTATTCTAGCAGCTCACAACTTAGTTGACAGATCTTTTTGTTTGAGGTTTATTGTTAGAAGTATCATCTTCCTCCCTAAAGGAGAGTACATTTAGTGGGGGAGGAAACTATCAGTACATTCGTTGTGGTTTTTGGTTGATCAAGTTTGAATGTGTTTTCATAACAGGAAATCCAGAGTCTCTGCAAAGGATTCCTGCCTGTGTGTCAGCTTCCTAGGCTTTAGCTTGATGCATGTACTTGATATTAAGCCTCTATTTTTATAATTTTAGATGTGATAACCCATCATTTTAGGCGATTAAAAACCGGCCACTAATAGGCATGTTGGCAAGGGTAAATGTGGCAAGCATGCAAAAAAAAAAAAAAAAAGGTTCAAGTCAAACTATGAAACTTAATGAAAGCATAATGAAGAAAGCAAAACAAAAAATTCATTGCTTCTGATCTAAGACACAATAAATAACAGAATCAGTGTCTGTGGCCATCTAATAGAAGGTAAAAATTTATAATGATTTGCATAAAAACTTACTACCTTATATACAGATTAATCTCTTTCTTAAATTAGACCTGCACAAGCTCTACCACTATAGTACCGTAAAATTTTAAACTGAAATAAAACATATGTGCACTCACCTGTGCACACGCGCACACACATACACACAGTTTATGTGTATATATAAAACCACCACCTTAATACTGATGTTATCTGAAATGTCAGAGCAAGAAGAGGTACCATAGCCTCAGGCAGTCGACAGCTCATTGATTCTGTACATCTACAAATACTGAAGGATATAGGGCTGTTAACTGATTTCCAAACTTGGAATACTGGCGTGACCAGTTCTACAAGCTGCTGACAAGAACTCACACACTTCTTTGGAGCCTGCCCCTTCATGGTGACAGACAGATATATCTACCTCCTATAGATCATTTTTTAAATATATGCTGTTTTAACAATTGCTACCAAAGAAAACCATGGCAGCTCTGGCTGTGGAAGACCTGTGGCTGCTTTTGACCTTGCATCTCTTAGTACAAATACTCACTTAATAAATATTTAATAATAACCATCATGACTCATTGGGAGCTTGGCCCCTGGGGCTCAGGAGATCTGTTGCTAATTCCAACCAGCATGATTTACGGGAAGTAAATGATCTATGACGTGCCCAAAGAGAATAAAAGTACATACAGGATGCTTCTACTTAGGACTTTTTTTGGTAGAGAAAGAAATGCACAAGTTAAAAAGGGACAACATTTTCTTCTGACTTGAAGCCTATGTAACTTAAATGGGGGAGGCCCTTCAAACCCCACAAAGTCAAACCAAACCAAATTACCAGAGTTTAGCTGCGCAATCCCAGTGTAACCACATCAAGTAAGCCTGGTCTGCTGCAAAACATCACTTAAACTGGAGCTCTGACTTATTGTTCTCTTACTGCCCTACAGCAATTTTGTTTTGAAGAGCACAGAACACCCTGTTCTGAATGTGGCTGGCACATGAACTCGATGTGCTGACAGCAATTTGTACTCCAATTAAAATAGGGGGAAAGGAAAGAGAGTGCACTGCAGAAACAAAAACTGGAATGCAAGAACCCAAAAACTGTATAATTTGCATTTTAGGAAGGAAAACTGAGAAAGAGGCTCCATAACCTAAAAAAACCAAAAAACAAAACACAACAGGCGCTGTAAATGCTCCAGTCTAACTACATTAGCTCTGGTAAGTGTTTCTCTCTTTTCTAATTATAGTAGTTGGTATCTGATAGCTTTGCACTCATTCCCAAAACAATTACTAGGTCATGGGGCTCTGAATGGGAATAGTGTAATGGCATTACTACTAGTCAAGACTGGTCATTTGGCAGAGAAAACCAGGTTGTGACAGGTTACTCCCCCTTGGCAAGGGTTTTCTCTGCTGCATAATTCATGCCAAATGAGTTTCTCTCAGCCTGTGTCTCCTGCCTAATAGAGCAGAGCATCCAAGAGACAGTGGGATCTTAATGACCCCCTGAAAAGGCAAATGAGGAAGCAGAGATGGATTTCTAAAAGCAGGAGAGGCATATTAATCAATGATTAGAAGAGAAACAGTTTCCATCCGGCACGGTGGTTCAGTTTCCCTCAAACTGCCTTCCTGGTCTTTACCATTTTATGTTATTCGGGATGAGCAAACACCACTATAAGATTGCTTATGGAACTGAGGCCCAGATGCTGACTCTGAGCGCGCATGGAACTGGCTACTTGAATGGAATAATATTATGCAAATAACTTCTATGTCTTAGTCTAAACAGGAAGGGTACATACAGCAATAAATTCCATCCTATGACAAATCCTCACAAATCCTCCTCTTCTCTTTATACCAGTATAGCTCTTTAGTCACACCTGGATTCCAGTCCATTCCGCCTACTTAACAATTGTGTCATTGGGGCGAATTCGCTTAAATTATCTGAAGTTCAATATCCTCCCCTATATGATATGTCCACCTCTAAATAAAACTAGCTAACTCATAATTGAGAAAATTAAATTAGATACTGAATTAAAACTTTTAGCTTAGTATCTGGCATCATTCATTTGTCGTCATGTCTACCACGTGAAAACTCTTTATTATGTGGATACACAGAGATGATTTCAATGCATGTTAGCTACAACTATATCAGCTTAAACATGCTTTAGAACTTGGTTAAAAAAAAAACAGTAACTCCCCACCAAAACCCAACAATGCTGAATGGCTCCAGGGAGAGCTGTCAAAATATGAATAAAACTCAGCAGGCAAAGGCATTGTCTTATGTTGCTTTTGTACCATGCGGTGCTCAACACTCAGTTTAGGGTCAGCAACTAAATATTTATTTAATGATTAATGTGAAAACAGAGCATTAAGAAATAGTAGTAATTTTCACTCATTTATAAGAATTTTCCCTTTTGAATATATTAGTCAGTACTCTTATTTTTAATAAATTATAAAAGCTATATACATTCTTTAATGACATGGGAGTTTTGTTTTTAATAATATTACAAAATAAACGATCCATTGGCTAGTTTTTTTAAAATAATAAAACTGTCTTCTACTCAGTGTTTACTTTACCTCAAGGCTTGCAGATACATTTTTGGAAGCTATCTACATCCAAAATATTTGGTCCATTTTAGACCAACTGCCACACTACACATATACCATATATAATTAAATGGCTTCAAGGATTTGCTTTATCTTTCTAGACTTACTTGCCAGGGCATTCATAAATAACTTCAAGGGCATGTGAAAAACATACAAACAAACAATGCACCCCCAACAAACTCACAGCTCTATCATATCTCAACATGACTAATTTCAGTTGTTTTTTTTTTAAAGATCTATTTATTTATGCGTACAAGAGTGAGGTGCAGGCCAGAGGTGTAGGGTGGTGAGCGAATTCACCAGAGACAGAGTGGGGAGCAGAACAGGCAGATCTACTGAAGTACACTGCTGAGGGGAGCAGTGGGTGAGACAGGAGAGGTCTGCTGTGCCATGTGGGAAGCTCCCTGGCTGGGGATTGAACTTGTGCTGCAGTCGCTCTAGATAGCTTCATAGTGCTGCGCTTAACCTGTTGTGCCACAAGGGAGGTCACGAGGGAGGCCCCTACTTTAGGTTTTTGGTGTCTCACTTATAAAGAGCTAAAATACAGATTTTGTTATCATTTTAACTTTGTAAGAATTTTGCCTTGTCAAGGGGGGAGGGTGTGGTAGAGGGGAAAGGAAGGAAATACAGTGGTCATTGATGATGGAATATGGGTGAGTTGGTGATGGCTATACCTCATGGGGGTATCCCGACATTACCTCGTTAAAATTAAATTAATTATATAAAAAAGAATTTTTGTCTCTCATAGGTGACTTTATCCTATCCATATGTTTTGTAATCACTAACATGATTGGTTTTAGTCTTACCATCTAATTTAAGATTTTCTAATTTAAAATCTTACAATTTTGCTAATTATACCTCAGTAAAGCTGGAAAAAAATAGAAAGTTAATCTCTAGTGTACTGTATGAAGAACTACTAGGAACTGTATAGCTAAATTCACATGTAGTACACTGAAATACATTAAAGTTACAGTCTTTCATATTCTTTTGGTCATCGCCCCCCGCCCCGCCCCCCCAATGTTTTCTTACTATTTTTCCTTTTGCTTTTACTGGATTGATCAAATGTTTCTTATTCTACTTCCCCATTCCACACTGAATGGTTTGGAAGTTATATTACTCCTATTAGTATCTTCCATTAAATTTAAATAAATCACTTGAAGGTAGGTATATATGTATTTTTATCAATGTTAAGAGTTAATCAGCATGTTCCCTGGAATAAAAACATAATTTTAGACCGTTTTGTCTGCCTTTTCCATTTCCCATGATTACCACATTTTGTTAAAATGACCCAGAACCTAACTATGTACTGTTAAACTAATAGCATTTTTAACATTATAGTTCTACCATTTCAGATAAATATACCCAATTTCACTATTATGTTATAGAAATCTCTTTTTTGTTCACTAGTATTTCTTATACTAGAGTCTTTATTTATTTATTTTTTTGCTTTTTTAAAAATTTAATTTATGTCCTTTACATTACTGTGTATTCCCCCTAGGCTTTCTGTCCCCAGGTCACCCGTGAACCATCACCATAGTCCCTTGTGCTCGTTTCTCCCCTGTTTTGGTCTTCTTGACATTATTTTTTGAGTCTGCATATCCCAAAAAGTTAACTTTGTTGTTATACTTAAATGACAGTTTAGAATTCTAAATTAAAAATCCTTACAAGCAATCCTCAAAGCATTACCTTTTAGCATTTTGTGTCACAAACAGAAAAGTGTGTTTATTATTCTGATTCTCATTCATTTGCATATAGCTTATTCCTCTCTGAAGAAGTTAGGGAGTTAAGAGATTTCACGAGGATGTATCTAGATGAAAAAGTGTTTCGTGTTCCTGTATGTCACTATCAATCTGCCCCTTAATTTTAAGACCTTTTTATTGTCTTTAGGAAATTTTCTTTTACATGTTTGATTAGATGCATACCATCTATCCTTGACTTACTATTATCTTTTAATTTCTCTTTCATTTTTCATCTCTTTGTTTTTTGGGTTTTGTTTTGTTTTTGTGCTATGTTCTGAGATATCCTTGGTTATGTTTCAGGTCACCAAGTGAGAATTCAGGAACGTCTGTTTCTCTTCAAATCCTTCCTCAGCTGTATTTTTAAAAATAACTTTAATTTTCAAAAGCTTTCTTATTCTCTTTCATTTTTCAGAGAATTTTTTGATTTATGAATTTAATACCCCAATAAATATCTGAAGGCATCAAATTAGTATTTTAAAAATTCTATTTCTTAGTCCACCTTGGTGCTTCTTTTTCATGGTACTTGCTGATGATTCTTTGTGGTATGGTCATGTTGTCAGGCAAGGATTCAGAATTATCAAATGTGTATTGTTACCTGGCACAATTTTTCTAAGCAGCTGGATACATCTCCGGGGTAGGCCTTTTCCTGAAAAAAGTGGGCTGATCATGGGGCTCTATCTGCTTAGCACATGCAGAGGAAGGCTGAGGACACGCTTCCCAACTGGTGATGTATGAAAAAGTTTTATTTCAGGAGGAAAACACTTCATCATATTTATCATTGTGCAGAGCTGTCTCGTCCCTTTTTTCAACTTCAAATCAACTTCATAAGATCCAAGATATATTATGCTCTTGTTCTTTAGTCTTAGCCCTAATACATGGGATTTTCAAAGGTAGCCTTATGGCTTTTGCCTGGGGAATTTAAAGAAAAAAACTTATGCTTGGAGTTCCACCCTTTGAGATTTTAGAACCTTATTTAACTGGTCTGGACTGAGGCTGAGGCATCATGATTTTAAAAGTTCCCCAGGGCAAAATTCAGCCAAAGTTGAGAACTAGTACATTGAAGGTTGACTGGTCTAGCTGTTCCATACTGTTTTATAAGCCTGTGATTGCCCCATAGCCTGCTCTGGTTCCCTTGCACCCACTGACTGTGGGTTTGGAGTTCTGCCCATTGGTTGAGAAGAATGGTATGTACCTCTGCAGAGGTCTTCTGTTCACCTGTTTGGGGTTGGATTTCCTGAGTCTTCTTTCCATCGTCCAATTTTATCTACTTCACATATTCCAGAAATTCTTTTATAAATTGTTTCAAAATAAGAGTAGGTACAAGAATAAGTTCCTGTACACTCCCTATTTTTCCAAAGCTAATATGAAGTTCCTCCTCTCTTTTGAAATCTTGCTCCTCCCTGATCACATTTTAGTGGGATTTGGAAGATAGAAAGGAGGTAAGAAGGACATGGTAGAGGTAAAATCCAAAAACTTGATCCTGCAGAAAATTTCACATGGGAAAATACTGCCAATTGTCTGCATTCTTTACAGTGAAATGTGATGGAAAGCACTGTGAGGTAAATGGCAAGAGAGCAGCACACAGACAGCATTTTTATGTGCCTACTTCTAAGCATTGAATTTTAAGAAATCAGAAGATGTAGGAGTTGGGGAAAGAGAAACCAGTAAGCTACTTAGAATTTAATGTCAATCAGATTGGATTTTCTAAGAAAGCAAAGCTTAAAAGTAACAGTGCAGTCAACACTGGCAATTAAACTAAAGCTGGATGACTAAAGTATCAGTCATCATAATAAAGTCAATTAGAGTACCTTAGAACACAGCGACTTTTTTAATTGAAAAAGGACAACTCTGAATAAAAATTACAAGATGGTCATCTTAACTGACACAAGAAAAAGCACGATGGAACAGGATCTAAAATTTGATATGTAAGCATTAGGATCTGGACAAGAGAGAGTGAAAATCAAAATCTGAGAAAGAATCCTGTCAAACTAATGTAAGTTCTCTTTTCACATGGAGACTAACAAAGTATTAAAAGGAAGCAAAAAAAAAAAAATCACAATTTGGTAAAAAAGCTTTTTCATTGAATTCATAATGTTACTCTTCAAAAACAAACAAAACCCTGGAGAAATATAATTTAGGTAAGATTATTATTCAGAAGATATATAATTAACTTGAAGACTGTTATTTAAGACAAAGACAAATTAATCATGGATCCCACAGCAACCATGGTAGAGCCAAAAGAATTTGTTGATAGAGTGAAGGCAGGATATAAAAGAAAGATGAGTTAAGGGTTTCTTTCTTACTTCTATTTAAAGGAAGCAAAACAAGTTATATAATCAAAATACAGAAGGTAGAAAAAAGAAATTAATTGTCCATCAGTACTAGGCATCTTTCTAGATTTAACTGTCACAACAACCTGTGGGGTAAAAGGTTATTATTCTCACTTTACAGAGAGAAACGTAGATACACTAAGCGGCTAAGGAATTTGTCTACAGCCATATACAGCGTGATTCTAAGACTCAGAACTCAAGTCCTTCACTTCCAAAGCCTGTGAGTTCCTTTCCCTCAACTACTCTATTGTACCTTACACAGAAGTGAGAGATATTTTGTAACTCTTGTGTATCTATAATGACATCATAGTGGATGATGATTATCTATTGTTCTCTTTCACAAGAGAACTGGCTTCAGTTCTAAGGTTTATACCTGGTTTTGAATTTGAATCTATGGGTAATGTCACAAAGACAGACAAACCAGTAAAAACTGAGGCGGTTTCAGAGAGAACACGGTGATCTTGGTTTCTGACAAGCACCACTTTAAAGTCAACCTTCTGTCCCACACATAGCTTAACTTGTTTCAAAGAGGGAAAACAGGACACCTTAACCTTGGTAAATGAAAATACAATATAATAAACTTTTATAAAATTGATTTGTTTCAGAAAACTGAAAAGGGCTTCTGGGAGAAAAAGTAAGAAACCATTTACTCTACAATTTCCCAGGAAAGTACAATATAACAAGAGAAATAAAAGATTAGTCACTGACTGCCCTTAATAAATTTGAAAATAAAAAAAATTTACACAAAGGACTATACAAATATATTCTAAAAATTCCACTCATAATATGTTATACTTCATGCAAAAAGGGGATATAAAAAATACTGCCTATTTCTGCCAAAGAAATATAAGAATAAAGCAGGAACTAATGAAATTGGTTACTTACAGAGGTAGGTGGGAACTGGTTAATAGGAATGAGCAAAGAATTACACTTCTGAGTCTATCAGTTATGTTTCATATACCTCAAAAAACAAGTAAAAAATTAAAATAAACCAGACTGGGTGAACCCTTTCACATACCCCCCACATACACTTCTGGCCTACACCCCAGCTCTTGTATGCATAAATAAATAAATCTTAAAAAAATCAAATCAAATCAACCAGAATATAAGGGGGACCCCAAATGGAATTCAAACATAACAAATGAACTGAGCTGTATTACAAGAGAGAAACAGAACAATACTGAAGAGACTTGAGGAAGAGAGAACTAAACCCAGGATGGAAAAACGTTTTCAGTGTATGCTATACAAGTCTGGGGCAGGGCAGTGATCAAATGAACGATTAAAAAGAGAAACTTGTCCCTTTCCCATTCAAGGTTCTTTGGGTGGCCGAATGATAAAATACGTCTCCTGACATAACAGGAGGAAAAAAATAAAATTCAGATGTACTGGAGGTCCCAAAGATATAAGACTTGAAAAAAAATAACCAAAGCTGGCAGCTTTTGTATCTTTTAGATATAAAGAAAAAAGGGATTTGAGTTTGTGGTAGTCAAAAGTGACTAAATTTGTTTTCACAGGCTTCTTAAGCCGAAAGTCTCTGTCTCTGGATAAGGATGCCTTCTATCCTTCTCTTACAAAGAGGGTACTTTTCACATGGGGAATTTATCTCCTGCCTTCAAGGACACATGTTCTTGCACTGGCTGCTTCTTAAATAACTTTAATGCAAAATAATTAACTTGCCAAAAGTGACATATTTTGGGGTAGCTTACCCTGTCCTATCAGAACTATATACAAATTTTTCCTACTTAGGAAATTTGTTTTTCACAAGGAGATGGGCAATTCTGAAATGATGGATATACTACAACTGAGAAAATATACTGTGGACAGTGACAGCCATCTTTTTTTTTTTTTTTTTAACTTTTGGAGAAAGCAATTCCAAATAAGCAATGGGAGGAGGCTAGAACAAACCAGCGGTATTGAATTGGAATAGGAAGTGTCGGTATGTAGACATGGTTTTACACCATACATGCAGTCTAAAAGTTATACACTGGTGTAGAAATACATAAGAGATGTGTGCTCAGGCATGCTAAGGTACATGTAGTTCCTAGTTCTGTCTGCTACAAGTTGCCAAAGCTAACAACATTCTATGATGTGAGTATACCTAGCACCTAGATCTTGGTTTCTAAATATCATTCCCCAATAGAAGGAATCAGAGCTCCTGATTGATCCCAGGCCTGGGCAGGGCAGTTACAAAATGAACTTTAAATACCTTGTGCCAAAATCAACAGAGTACTTAAAAAACAATGAAAATGTGATGAAAGAACACAAGTCAGCTTGCAATGACCAAAATGGGACATTTTGGGTCCACTCATATAAATGAAGATGTTTACATGGGGAGAAAAACCAATTTCCTTTACAGTGAAATCCTAATTAAATGGAACAATGGAAAAGAAGAACCACCATGAGGCAAAGCCCAGAGTAGTAATTGTTATGTGTAGAAGTCACTCATAGATGTTAACATCAGTGTGTAAAGGCGTGATGCATTTGCAGTCTCTTAGTACTTCCCTTCCAATCAGATGCAAAGGGAAAACAGCAACTTCATAGTGGAGAAACACGGCAGACCCGTCACAATAATGAGATACTCACATCAGACACCTCCTGACACAGTGTCACTCAAGTGACATCTTTCCAAAAACACATAAGCTCCCTCTAATCATGAGGAAACATCAGACAAACCCAAATTGAAGGCTATTCTACAAAATAAATGGCCAGTTGTCTATAAAAGTGTCAGAGAAAGATCAAAGAACTGAGAGAGCGAAGGTTACATCCCAACTGAGTAGTTGGATCCTGAAATGGATAGTGGATCAGAAAAAGAGCATCAGTGTGGCAACTGGTAAAATTCAAATAAGCTCTCTTATCAATGTTAATTTCCTAATTTTGATAAATGTACTATAGTTAGGTAAGGTATTCACATAAGAAAATTCTCTGTACTAGTTTTGCAACTTTTCTGTAAATCAAAAATTATTTCAAAACAAGAAGCTAAAAACCTGACTCGCATGAAAAACTCTATAGCGGTAGTTTTGTGCTATTGTCTGTAATGGGAAAGTTCTTCCTTTTAATTTAGTTGACAAAAAGCTCCAGTATAGGGGCCTCCCTGTGGCGCAACGGATTAATTCTCAGCTCTATGAAGCTATCTGCAGCACAAGTTGGATCCTGGGCCAGGGGGATTCCCACATGGCGCAGCAGACCTTTCCTGCCTCGCCTGCTGCTCCCTTCAGCAGTGTACTTCAGTCAATTTGCCTGTTCTGCTCCCCTCTCTGTCTCTGGTGAATCCTCTCACCACCCCATACCTCTGGCCTACACCCCAGTTCTTGTATACATATATAAATCTTTAAAAACAAAAGCTCCAGTAGAAAAATCTATATAATAAATTGCTGACTTTGGGGAATCACTGAATCATAGGAAATAAAACTCTCATTTGATATACATTTGAAAACTTTCATATATTAAAATACACACTATAGACAAACTCTTTTAAGTGCTTATTAATACGCTGAAGATAACTTTCTGTCATCCATATAACTTTTCATAAACTAAACTTAGAATCTGATCTTGGAAAAGTTTAGGGCTAGTAGGATCTCTGAAATCAAGAGGTCTAACCCTGCATCACTGTAGAGGAAGCAAACTAGAGCCCAGACAGGGGAAGTAATTCCGAGTCAGTTGATGAGTCCTGAATCCTATCTCCTGACTCCTGGTCTAGGTATTTCTCCAACATTACATATCTGAACATGTCTTCATTTATTCTAAAACTGAACATAAATGATAATTATCTAAATACTTCAACTGCAACAACACTGTAACATTATAACTATTTCCAATTGGAGAAAACAACTAAACTTAAGCTAATTTGCAAGACTTGCGGAAATGAAATATGGGTCCAAAATAATATATACAACATTAAAAATAAGGAATAGCTATTTTAGTTTACTGTTTTAAATGAACATTTTATTCTATTTTTTAAAAAATTTATTTATGTATGCATACAAGAGCTGGGGTGTAGGCCAGAGGTGTGTGGGGCGTGAGAGACAGAGTGGGGAGCAGATCAGGAAGATTGACTGAAATACACTGCTGAGGGGAGCAGCGGGCGAGGCAGGAGAGGTCTGCTGCGCCATGTGGGAAGCTCCCTGGCCGGGGATCGAACTCATGCTCCAGTGGCTGTGGGTAGCTTCACAGGCTGAGACTTAACCCCTTGTGCCACTAGGGAGGCCCGAACTCTTTATTTTAAATAGGGTTTTCATAATAGATCATATTACTACCCCTATTTAGGGATCTGATTTTTTTTTCTTAATGGAAATGTATCTGTTTTCTCATAATTCTTATTTTTTGAGAGTTATTGAGACTGAGCTGAGTACTTCAGCTCAATTAAGTTGCATCTTTCTAACATTTATCCATGCAGGAAGCCTTTCCTGAACACCAGGTATGTGTAAGGCACTGTGGGTGAAGCTGGAAGCAAAAAGATGAAGGAAGAGTCTGGGGCTCACACACTCACTACATACTGAGCAATTTAAGAAATGGAATAGCTTCAGGTCACTGGGGCAATGTGGCACTTGAATCCAGGTCTCCTGACATACAATAGAATGAATGAGTATCCAGTTTTGATCTAACTAAAATTAATTGTTTTTTATCTTACTATTATTATCTTGATGTAGTCAGTGAGGTGGATCTGAGAGCTCTGTAGGGGATTACAATATACTGCTCTGTTTAGTAACTCCGTATTATTAGAAAATATATACAATTCTGTTTAGCTCACCGTTTTCACCTGGAGATGACAAATCTTGCCTCAAGTGGTTATTGTGAGAAATAAGTGAATACATATATAAGGCAATGATTATAAATGTTGGCATACAAAGGAATCCATAGACTAAGACATTATGATGGATGGAATTACCTTTCATTCATTTTTGGGGGGTTGGAGAGACTGATACAGTAGTACTTGGCACATCCATGTTGAATGAACACTTATGAAATGAAGCCATTAAATAACTGGTGAATTTAAAACTAATCTTTATATATATTCAATATGTTGGTTTCTATAAACAGATTAAAAATATCAAAACACCCGTTTCATCCATACGCAGGGAACGCAACTTTTAAGAACTAGTTTCCTCTCACGGCTATACTTACTTTCTACTGTTGCTCCTTCGTTTGGGTTTGAGTATCCTTCTCCTTTCTGTTTGATTCTCCGGATAATGCCTCCATCCTCAAATAAATCTTCTCCTTTGAAATCAAGGAGCTCAATCTAGAAGGGAAAAAAGGATTTGGCTGAGAAAAGCCCAGACAAAGCCAATTTAACATACTTAAAAAGGCAAGTGTAGCTGATTCTCCCTTCATTTTATAAAATAAAACTGTTTTATATTTATCCAGGCATCTAGTTATTGGAAAAGTAAGGAAAAGAGAACACTGCACTTTTCAATACCTGGAAAGAACCTTCATGTAATGATAATGTCTAGGACTACATCCTGTGGGGCTGCAGTGCAAAGACAGACAGGAAATACTAGGAAAACTGCCTTGTGGGCAAAAAGCCAGGGTTACAAGCGCTGGCACAGAGCTATTTTGTCTGACTCTAGAGGCTACCACTTTTCCACTCCAGATTCATGGAATTTCCTTCTTAAAAATGTAAGAATACATCCTATAATGAGGCCTAAAGCCAACTAAATGTGCATTTTACATATTTTGCCTGTTAATATTATCGCCACCTACTGCTTCTACTGAAGAAGTAGATATGACATTTATAAACCTTTAAATATGAAAATAACTTTATATAATGTTGTTCAGATAGATTTTTACCTTTATCTCCCACATTTCTACCGTTTTCTGGTCAATTATGTGTACTTCACATTCACACCACTGACCACAACTTTTATTTCTAAGCCTGGTGTCTTTTGTTTATTTGAATATGACCTTTTTGTGCCAGAGACACGTTTCTAAGAAAGCACTGGCACACACCCTTTGGGTTTGTGGGAAACAATTCAAGAAGCCAAGCTCCAAAATAAATAAGTTGGATCTGATTCTCAACAGCAAGCTTAGCTCCTTGTTCCACTGCTGGTTGCTTCAGAGCCAGCACTATAGCAGAGCAGATGGTAACAAGGCAACATCACACACATACTTGCCTCAAAAAAGAGAGTTGCATTCGAGGGAATTTTGGGGAGACTGCCAGCCGAGCCATATGCATATTCTGGTGTGCACAGTAAATGGCAGATCTCGCCTTTCTTCATGCTAGCCACCCCGATGTCCCAGGCCTTGATAACTTGGCCTACAGGAGAGGAAAAGTTAGTCTGAAAGCTGTAGACCATATTTAAGAAAACTTAACTGTCATAAAACCAAACTTCAAGCAGATTTCCAATTCTTCACACTATGTACTCTGCTGGGAAGTGGGAGCAACAAAATGGAAGAACTCAGATAAAAGCTGCACGCTAAGAAATAAATTGATTTTTTGGTGGGCTACCAGAGAAGATCTCTACTGAGGAGGATGATATTATTATCCATTTCTAAAGAACTCAAAGATTAAGTCTTTGAAGGTGGTAGTAATGTCACCTATGAAATGTGGCTGGGTTGTAGTTTCCTAATTTTAATTTCAACCATAGTTATAAGTATATGTTTTCTAGGCAGAGATGGAACAAAAATAGTATAGGAAATGGAATTTTCCCTAAGGAAGCTTATTACTTAGTTGGATAGAGAAAAACAACAAACGAGGAACTAAATAAAGTACACATGGCCTAAAAGGGCCCGTGAAATGGATTTCTTCTCAAATTTTGGAATAAGGAAAGATGGTTTTTAAAAAACAAAATGGTCCATGTCCTTTTCTCAAATCATAAGAACTGTAGAACTCAGAACATACATGTTTTTTGTCTACTTCCAGGAAACTAAGAGTTAACTTTATTGTTGAACTGCAGAACTGTATTAGCCTATATAATTGTAATGACTGCTTATAATAAGCAGTCTCAAATCTGTTGGGGAACAAGAGAAAATGTAGGCAATTTAAGGAGATAAAATGCAAAACTGAGGTGCTATGTCAATCAGTAACTTAAATATACAAGATGAGATCAGGTAAATAATGAACCCCAGAGGGAATACATTTTGAAGACAGCTGTTTTCTTGAACATTGGAATAAGGGGAACCCTATACTAAGATATGTAAGTAAGAATGGATAAAGCATTTGTAATTCATAACTTTATCCTTAATTATCACAACTTTTCAAGAATTCAGATATGCTAAGTTAAACTGTGTCTTCATTTAATGTATCCTGAGCTTCCTTTTCCATTAGGAGAAAGGAGGGTATGTATTTTAGGGGTTAAAAGAGCAGCCTGCTCTAACTTCAGATTGCCTGTATTCAAATAAGGGCTGCCC
The DNA here is from genome assembly GCA_004024925.1 of Scalopus aquaticus. Taxonomy (NCBI): domain Eukaryota; kingdom Metazoa; phylum Chordata; class Mammalia; order Eulipotyphla; family Talpidae; genus Scalopus; species Scalopus aquaticus. Next base: position 118,131 of record PVIJ01003443.1, read on the forward strand.
TGAGTTAGTTAGGTGACATTGTGCAAGTTATATGACCTCTGTGCCTCAGTTTCCTCAGCTGGAAAATGTAGATGATAATAATACCTACTGTATAGTTGTTATAAGAATTATTAGATAAAATATGTCAAATGCATGGTACAGTGCCTGGCATACATTATAAATTTCACGAAAGGACAAACATCATTATCATAATCATTGTAAATATAAAAAGATCTATCTCATCCTCAATCGCTGCATATTTCAGTGCCTCTTTTATTGAGAAACATATTAACAACAATACACTAATGAGGATACCTGTCCATATATCTTTATGCAGGTATATATGAAGGCCAAAATCCTAGAAATGCAAAGGTGATGTGTATTTTCAGTTTCATGAATAATGCCCAACTGCCTTTACAAAATGACTACATAAATTTATATGCCTATGTATGAGTCTGCTGTGAAAACCATCAGAAGAAATGTACAGTTTGCTGTTGATTGGCTGTTTTCCCATCACTAATGTGCTGCAATATTTTAGTGTGGGCCACTGGAGAACTTTTTTACTATCCACTATTGATAGCTGAAGACAGTGAAGGCACACTACTTCAGAAAAACTTTATATTGTAGGGGTACTACTGGACATTTTTTCAAGACTTTTAGCTAATTACTGAGGAGCAAAGTTCTGTCTAGGTGCTAAGAACACCAAGGTAGCCATTCCTGCCTTTCTTCTGAGGAACATGCAGTGTAATTCGCTAAAGGAAGAGAAGGATACATGCACTATTGTTTTTTTTTTTAAACTAAGTATGCAGAGCACTAAAATAAATAGAATATAAATAAGGGGAATTTGCTTTGGAGTGAGGGTGAGAGCAATCAGCAAAAGCTTAATGTACAGATGATACCTCTATTAGGCCTTAGAAATTGAAAACAACAGCCTGTCAATAAAATCCACAGGAGTCCTAAACTAGAAAATGTTGCCTGAGCCTTTGCTTTTCTTTACATTTAGGGGCATTAAGTGTTCTCTTACTCTGAAGTTCAGATACTGAATGAAACACATGAGCAAAGAGTCAGACTCATATGAACACAGGTATGTTTCTAAAATTGCCAATCTTCGGACCCTCTTTCTGAAAAGCATTTCCCTGATTTAAAAGAAATACATATTCATTATACTTATATAGTACAGAAAAGCATAGAGAATATGTTGAAAAATCCTCTGAAACTCAGCACCTGAACTTCTTGGTTCATTTTCTTCCTATTAGTGAGTGTGCTCTTTATAATTCACACTATATAAGCATTTTTCTTATTAAAAGATAATATCTGAAAATAGGTTCTTTTAATGAATTATATACTAATCTATCTGTTTAAATATAACATAATTTCATTACTCCCATTAATAAACATTTAGATTGTTCCTTTTTTTATAAACCATTATAACTTTTTTTTTTTAAGGATTTATTTATTTATGTTTACAAGCTGGGTGTAGGCCAGAGGTGTGGGAGGTGAGAGGAGTCACCAGAGACAGCGTGGGGAGCAGAACAGGCAGACTGACTGAAATACACTGCTGAGGGGAGCAGCGGGCGAGGTAGGAGAGGTCTGCTGCGCCATGTGGGAAGCTCCCTGGCCGGGGATCAAACTTGTGCTGCAGTGGCTCCAGATAGCTTCATAGTGCTGAGACTTAACCTGCTGCGCACCCAGGGAGGACCCATTATAAAGTTTTTTTTTTTTTTAAAGATTTGTTTATTTATGCCTACAAAAGCTGGGGTGTTGGCCAGAGGTGTGGGTGTGGTGAGAGGATTCACCAGAGAAAGAGTGGGGAGCAGAACAGGCAGATACACTGCCGAGGGGAGCAGTGGGCAAGGCAGGAGAGGTCTGCTGTGCCATGTGGGTCAGTTCCCTGCCCAGGATTGAGCTTGCACTGCAGTGGCTGCCAACGGCTTCATAGGCTGAGACTCAACCCCTTGTACCACCAGGGTGGCCTGCCCCATTATAAAGTTTTAACAAACAATTCTGCAGCAAAATCTTTACATGACTTATTTTGCATTTAATTAATGCCTCTGACCTTACATAAACAGGACTATGGTTGGTAGGTTAATTAAAATGAGGCTTTAAGTAAGGGAACATAAAAAAGAACATATACATACCTCAAATACCTTTTAAATTTAAAATATGTCCAAGAATAGTAATTCACTAACCTTGTGTAAGGCTGCTCCGGCCTTGTCTTTGAGTAACTCCAGTGTAAGAATTCCACATCATCTTTATTATATAGATAACTTAAGGTATGTCACTTGTGATTTACAATATGGGTGTAATTTACAAGTAGAATAAGAATTACACACACACACACACACACACACACAAAATGGAACACAGTTTAGGTATCAAAAAGATGAACTCTTGCCATCTGCAACAACACGGATGGAACTGGAAGGGCTTGTGCTAAGCCAAATAAGTCCGAAGGAGAAAGACAAATACTTCATGGTTTCATTCAGGTGGAATATAGAGAGACAAAACAAATGGTCAGACAAAGACAAACTAAAAACAAATCCTAGAAATCTGACTGTAAAATTGAGGTTACCAGAGGGGAAGGGGATGATGGTGGGGAGCAATGTGTGGAGGGGACCCGATGGGCTATGGCGGAGGATGTGGCGTGGTAGATACATCTAAAGAGGTGTGAATCTATACCTCTGACTCACATACAGTATTGTAAACCAATGTTACATCATTTTTTTTAAAAAAAGTAAAAAATAAAGTAGAATAAGAACTATAAATAAGATTGTAAAACAATCAGTATGCAGACTCGTTCTGGTAAAAAATGTGTTCTGGATGACCTACTTATTTCACCTTTATTTACTCTTAATTCAATGGTCATTTAAAAATGATTTTAAAGTCTTTCCCAAAATGTTCACTTTAGTTCTCATAGAAATAATCCCTCTTTCTTTTTACACTAATTTCAGTGTTTTATATGCTATTCAATGAAATCATATAATCACAAAAAAAGGACAATGGATATAAAGTGGTTTTATCTGATTCTTTTAAGAGTCTGAAGAAGAAAAAGCAGTTGCAAAACTGGAAACTGCTTGACACAGAGAGACCTTAGTGATGTTTGAAGCTGACCTGGGCATACAGCCAGGCTGTGCTATTCTCCAGTTGGACATAAACAATCTCACAAAACATCAACATCAGACAAGAGAGAGTGAGACTAAACAAGAATACTTTAAAATTGTGTCTGAGTGTGGACAAAAAACAAGGTCACTCTGCAGCCTACAAGATACCAAACACCCCCCTCTCCTGGCTAATTCGAGTGACTGCTGTTTCTCCAGCAGGTAAAGCTTTAATTCTACTCCAGTCAGCCCTCCCCTTAGATACTATCAAGATACTCAAAGAATCACCCCATATTCTAACAACATCCAATCCAGAGCAGAGCCCCTTTCTTAAAACCCATCTCCAAATCACCTAATAAAAGCTCAAAAACTGTAAGTTCTTTTGAGATCTTAATGAGACACCCTCAGGTTTTCAGGGTTTGCATTTTACAGACTTGTTCCACCATAGCTGCTTCCTAGAGGTATGTGGCTAGAGGCATTGACAAGGCCCACCCAATTGGTTGAAGTGGCAGGCAGGACCACACCATAGAAATAGAAACCAGCATTATCACTCAGTATATTTACAAACAGAATAGAGAGCATCAGTTAGCCTGGAGTAGATTAAACAAGCTTCTACCACATTTTCCTAAGACTCAGTTCCTAAAGGTGGAATTACTGGGCCAAAGTGTAAACATTTTACGATTCTTGATCTTTATGATGTTTTGATCTTTAGGATTTGTTTTTTAAAGATTTATTTATTTATACATACAAGCTGGGGTACAGGCCAGAGGCATGGGGTGGCGAGAGGGTTCACCAGAGACAGAGGGGGGAGCAGAACAGGCAGATCAGAAATACACTGCTGAGGGGAGCAGCGGGCAAGGCAGGAGAGGTCTGCCGCACCATGTGGAATTTTCCCTGGCTGGGCATCGAACTCGCATCGCGTGCTGCGGACAGCTCCACAGTGCAGCGCTCAAACACTGCGCCACCAGGGAGGCCCGATCTTTAGGATCTTAATGGTAGGGCTAATATACCAAGAATATATAAATGCAGTTTATTATGACACTAAACTTAGACTTTCATTTTACTAACTCAAATACAATTTCCTTTGTCAATTTTAGGAATCCTTTTCCATTTGTAACAAAATCTGAAATAAGAATATACAGTATACAAATGCATAATGTAGCTATCATAAGTTTGCTTTTTATGCATACTTAACTGTAGTCAACTGAAGAAGTTTAGAAGTATACAAAGCAAAAGCCATATTTTTTTCTTTCTTCTGTAGTGCAGTGATATATACTTTTTTCTGATTAAAAAAATAATGTAACACTCTAAAACACAAAATTTTACGTTATATAAGTTCATCAATAGTAATGTTGATGAGTAGGCTATGTACATGTGTGGACAGGAAGGGTATGGATCTCTCTGAACCTTCTACCCAATTTTGCTGTGAATCTAAAATTGCTCCAAAAAAATAAAGTCTATTTAAAAAGTAAATGACACATTTTAACATATGATAATCACTGAATATTTTCACTTAACATTTGAGAACACTAGTTTATTAATTTTTTAAAATTGTGACAATATATAACATAAAGTTTACCATCTTAACCATTTTTAAGTTCAATATTGTTAAGTATACTGACATTGTTGTGCAACCAATCTCCAGAACATTTTTATCTTGTAACAATAAAACTCTACCCATTAAACAAAGCCCTCTTTCCTCTAGTGGAATTGCTGGATAATAGCATAATTATATTTTTAGTTTTTTGAGAGACTGCCATATAGTTCTCCATAATGGCAACACCATTTTACATTCCCATCAATGATGCACCAAGGATTCCAATTTCTCTACAAGCTAACACTTGCTATTTTGTTTGTTTTTCTGATAGTATCAACCTAAGGGTGTGAGGTGGTATGTCATCTATTTATATGCTTGGTGGTCATATATATATGTCTCTGGACAAATGCCTAAGTCTGCTGACCATTTTATAATTTTTTTTGTTTTGTTTGTTATTATTATTATTTTGGTTGTTGGATTGTAGTGAGTTTTTTAATGTATTCTGGATATTAATTTCATATCAGGTATATGATTTGCAAACATTTTCTTCCATTCCACAGGTTATCTTTTCATTCTGTTATTGCATCTTTGATGTGCAGTTTTTAATTTTGATGTTGTTCTATTTATTTGTTTGTTAATTTTGTGGCCTAAGCTTTTGGTGTCATATCCCAGAAATCACTGTCAAATCCAATGTCATGAAGCTTTTCCTCTAAATTTTCTTCTATGAAAATATAGTTTTAGGACTTACTCTTCAGGTCTTTGATATATTTTGAAGTAGTTCTTTTACATAAGGTAAAACAAGGACTCACCTTCATTCTTTTGCATGTGAATTTCCAGTTTTCTGAACATCAATTTTAGAAAAAAAAAAAGACAGTCTTTTCTCACTGAATAGTCTTGGATCTTTGTGAAAATTACTAACTATATCGCCTTCCAATGTACGCTTGCACTTGAACTATGAGCATACTCAAAATGCTGTGTGATGAAAGCCTCCCTACAGAAAAAAAATATTTTTCATACGGGAGTAGAAAAGGCAGACAAAAAGATAAATTTTGAGTTGTGAAAGGTATTCTTTTTTAAAATAGAAAAACTGACAACCACTTAAACATAGGGTCAATAATTAATAAGTCTTAGGTAATTAAAAATGCATCTGATTCATTCTTTACTTTCATTAAAGGGTTTCCAGGACTTAGTACCAACTTTAGATCTCTATTTTAACTCAGTGTATATTTTATTAATATTTTATATTAAAAATCCCATATCATTGATAATATTGACATTGTCTTTCTTCTTTTTATACTAGATAAGGCAAATTAGGTTTTCCTGTATATTTTTAGTTCTTCTAAATTTTATGTGGCATTATAAAAGAGTTCTTATAATTAAAACTACTCTTTACCAAAAGTATCTAATCATGAACTAAATAAATTAACTTATATTTTAAGATTATTTTAAAGTTATTTATGTTACATTCTATTTTCCCCATTTCTCTATTTAATTGCTAAGAAAACTGATCACAGAATGATCTCTACCTACCCTCACAGTTTATAATTTTAAAACTAGAAAGAGAAAATGGATATGGTGGCATAGGCTGTCCTGGGATAGCATTTATGATGGACTCTGCTAGGCTACATTATTAGATACTTTTTTGTTTTTACATTTTAAAAGGACATGTTTATTAGGGAAAAGAGGCACCTGCACGGTCACGGTTGGGCAGCAGAGCTGCACACATTACATAGTTGAAGGTAGGAGTCATTTCTTGATTATTTTCTATTTCCCAAAGAACTATAACATTACAGTATTATACTCTAAATAAATGCTGTAAAATCTAATTAAAATGGAGTTGGAAATTTGCTTAGCTTCCCCCAGTCTACTCTTATCCCTGCCTAAATTGATTTCTTCCTAATGTCCATTCAGCAATAGGTATCGGAAGCATTTTCTTCAACTGCAAAGAACCAAATAAAGTCAAACAAAGTAAGTATTTTCTTAAAGTTTGCTTTCTCTTTGGCTTACACTTTCGGGGAAAATTTTAAAAAATCAAATCTTTTGGCCTGAAAGCCTTCCTTCCAAACTGTCAATGCTCTTACACTGTGTGTAAACAACAATAACAAAAAGGTAGTAAACTATCTTTAAGTGAGGGAAAGAGAATCAGTGCAAATTTAGAGGTAGCACAGGGCTGAACCACAAATGCACAAAGTTCACTGCATGGTTACCCACCATATTAAGTATATTTTACTAGTTGTAAAATGTTGTCAAGGCTGAAAGGTATATGAAAAAAAATGGTGCTATTAAAAAAAAACACTTTAAAAATTGGAATTAGGCCCACAATATCAAGCATATAATAGCAATCATTTTGCTTTTGATAAACCTTATTAGCTAATTACTCCTATAAAAAAAATGTCTAAATGTTGAGAAGGCACTCAACAAATTCGGTTGGAATAGGACCTACTTTGTTTCTGTGCCTGGTTGTGCTAGTTTTAAACTGTGCCTTAGTTCTACCAGCTTGAGAGAGACTGCCTGGAAGAACATATTTACTTGTCTTACTGAGCCCAACTCAATAAAAAGACTAAGGATTTTTTTTTAAATAGGCAAAAAGATGTGCACACTTCACAAAAGAAAATACAAATGCAAGTGAAAACCAAAATGAGATACCATTTCACACCCATTAGAATGGCTCAAGTTAAAAACACTGACATTAATAAGGGATGGTGAATTAACAAGAAACGTGAAAAATCTAAGCTCTCATGCAGTTGCTGGTGTGAATGCAAAATGGTACAGCTACTGTGAAAACCAGTACAGCAACAGCTTATAAAATTAAATAATACATTTATTATATGACTGACAACTCCATTCCCAGGTTTATTTACCTCAAATAAATGAAAACATAGATATGTATATGAATGTTTCTAAACATTATTCACAACATTATTCACAATAGCCCCAAATTGGTAACTGTGCCAATGACAAATTTTTGGATAAAACAACAAACTATGATATTTCCATACTATGGAATACCACTTGGGAATTCAACATGCATAAGTCTCAAAATCATTATGCTAAGTGAAAGAAGTCAAACACTAAAGATGACATATGATTCCATTAATATGAATTTCTGGAAAAGGCAAAACGACGATAACAGACACCAGATTAGTGAATGCTTGGGACCCAGGGCCTACGGAGGACCACCAGTCCAAAATGATGTAAGAAAACATTTTAGAGTAAAGAAACTGTTCAATATTTTGACTGTGGTGGAGGTTACAAGCCACTACCAAAATTCATCAAACTTAAAAGTTTGTATCCAAACTGTATGAATTTTATTATATATAAATAATCCAATTTTTAAAAACTCAAATAATCTTAAACATGTTAATGTGACTCATTGTCACCTACCTATACTAAGTAAATTGTTCAAAGAATTTACAAAATAATAAAATGTTCGGCGTGAGGATTAAGTAAGAAGATGCACATAAGGCCCTTGGCCTGGCATTGCAGGTGCCTATTCAATAATATTTTCTAAGGGAGTCCCATCATGACAGCAGAATGAAGACTCGGGTGCACTTACTACAAAACTTAGTAACACAAAGCTAAAAAGAGTCTGAAGGAAAAACTGAAGACCAAAGCATGTAATAGGTGCATTGGTCCAACAGAAGGGGGTAGGAAAAACTGAGTGAACTTTGTTTAGAATGGTCAATGGAGCAAAACAACCTCCAAGAAGGATCAGTTGCCACACAGAGGCCCCTATAGCTACTGACTCAGGCACACGCCAGCATCAGGGTTACTAAGTCCCAGCACTGCACTGCATATGGGGATGCATAAGCGGGCACCCAGGGGTGCATTGATAGAAAGCTGCAGAGGTGGGGCATGGAGTTAGGACTACTGGCTTGGATCTGAGGTTCGTAACACAGAATAGCAGTAGTCTGAGTTGGATCAGGCCACCGAGACTCTCCCTATAGAAGAGGCTATTACAAAAAATTACTTAATAATATCAGTAGATGTAGAGAAAGCATTTGATAAGATTCAGCATCTATTTATGATAAAAACGCTGAACAGAGGAAAAGGAACCTATTATCTCAGTATAATAAGGGCCATGCATCACAAACCAACAGTTAATATAATACTTAATGGAGAAAACCTAGAAATTTTCCCTATAAGATCTGGCACAAGACAAGGATCTCCATGCCACCACTTCTGTTTAACTCAGTACCAGAGGTTTTAGCCAGAGCTAGCAGACAAACACAGGAAATAAAGGGAATCTAAGTAGGAAAAGGGAAGTGAAGCTATGACTATTTGCAGATGAGATGATATATACATAGTAGATCCTAAAGACTCCATCAAAAAGTTATTAGAAATAGTAAATGGTCAGAGCAAAGTAGCAGGCTACAAAATCAACATACAAAACTCCATAGCCTTTTTATATACCAACAATTAACAAGGAGAAAAAAATAACTAAAGAAAATAGTTTCGATCATAATTGCTTCAAAAATAATTAAGAACCTCAGACTCAACCTAACAAAGGAGATAAAAGACTTATACAACAAAAACTGCAAGATGTTATTAAAGGACTTAGATTGTAGCATAAGGAGATGGAAGGATATCCCATGATCATTGATGAGGAAAATCAATATAATCAAAATGATTACCCTGCTAAAATGATGTACAAATTTAACATAAACCTCATCAAAAATAGCTGCAATATTTCTCAAAGAAACCAAAACAAAAAAGTTAAAATTTATATGCATCACAAAAGGCCTCATGTTGTAAGAACCCTAAGAAAAAAGGGAGAGAAACAGAGGTGTCACATTATCTGACTTCAAACTTTACGATAAATCAACAATTAAAAACAACAGGGTATTGGCACAAAAATAGGTACACAGACCAACAGAACAGAATCAAAAACCCAGAAATAAATCCACAAGTATGCCAACACCTAAGCCAAGACCATAAAATATCCAAGACCATAAAATGGCGAAAAACAGTCTCTTTAATAAATGGTTCTGGGAAAATTGGAAATACACAGAAAATAATGAAGTTGGATTACTCATTAACCCCACACTAACCCCATACACAAACTTCAAGTGCATTAAAGATTTAGATTAAGACTGGAACATAAAGTACGTAGAAGAAAACACTGGCAATGAGTTCCATGATGATATCAATAATAAAGATACTTTTGATGACACAACCTCTATGGCAAGGGAAGAAAAACAGAAATAAGTAATTGGGATTATCTCATGTTAAAAAACTTCTACACAACAAAAGAAAATACAAGATTTAATAGATATCCTGTAGAATGGGAGAAAATATCTACACAATATATAACAGATAAGGGATTAATATCCAAGATACATAAAAAGCTCATACAAGTCAACAATAAAAAAAAACAAATGACACTGGTCAACAATGAGATCGTTACTGACTTTAAAAGGCCCTAATGTGTAGTATCTTGGTGTGCCGAACATGAATATAACCCTGAAAAATTTTTATTAGCTCTCATTTTGAAGATATTTCATATAATTCATTTTATATATTTCACCGTGTAATTTATCCAGTAGGACTGCAACAACATCCTAAATCAGCATAAAATGATGTAATATTGCTTCTCATTGCATAATACCATCATGCACACATCATGCAGAGTTGATTGCATCATTTTCGGATGCAATGCAGTATTACTGCCAGGTGGCTGCTGAAGTAAGCTGACATCAGCAGTGCATTCTAGAAAGCCCTGTTGGAAAGGTTTAGCACTGAAAATATTTCAGAGTTTGTGCGAGACATTTTAAGCTACTGTTCCATAGAACTGCTATTATTTTATCCATTTGGCACAATACAGAACAGTAATGCCTCGAAAGTGCATTAATAGCGTGGACAATTTCTGCTCTATTTGTGGGGAAGTGACATTTGCCAACCAGAAGAAAAGTATCACTTCTCAAGTGAAGAAGACTTATCATCTTTCCTTCAGATGCAAGGTTGGTGACCAAGACAAGCCTTGGGTCCCGCATATATGCTGTGCTACATGTACAACACAGCTTTCACAGTGGTTCAATGGCAAAAGACCATCAGTGCTGTTTGCAGTCCCCATGGTGTGGAGAGAGCCAAGCAACCACATAAAAGACTGCTACTTCTGCTTGGTTCCTCCTCTTTCCAGTGGAATAACAAAGCAAAAGAAGTCGAGAATAGTCTACCCAAACATTCCGTCTGCATTGAGACCAGTTCCACATGGTGAGGGACTTCCTATTCCAGAACCTCCAGCAGAATATTCTCTTGATTCATCTGTTGAGGACAAGGGCGAGCCGACCTGTTCTCCTGTTCCATTAACATGCAGTGATCCAGATTTTCACTGTGGTGCATCATCAACCCCACACAGACTAACACAGAAAGAACTAAATGACCTGGTTCATGACTTAGACTTATCCAAGAACAAGGCAGAATTGCTAAGATCAAGACTCCAACAATGGAATCTTTGAGAAGATGTCACAATTACTTTATATTGAAAGTGCCACCAGCAGTTGGAGCCTTTCTTCAGAAAGGAAAGTACTCTGGTATTCTGTTCCAATATTGAGGGCCTCATGAATGCCTTAGAAATCACTCACGACCCACAAGAATGGAGACTATTTCTAGACTCTTCGAAACTGAGTCTTAAGGCCGTGCTTTTGCACAATGGAAACCGTCTTCCATTGTTCCATTCCTGAACAGCTGTACAAGAGACAAACGAAGAAATCTAAGAAGTAGTCTATGACTTGATTTTTTACAGGTATTAACTGTAGGCCTATTACTATTGGCATGCATTTCATGATGTAAACATCAATTCATTGCAGATTACAAAAAAAAAACCTAGAGCCAAAATTAGAATTTGACTGTCATATTCGTGTTGAGCACATTCAAATTGATAGGAAATGACTACCTTTACTTCAGTAACATGACTTTTGTAAAATTTTGTTGACCAGTATAATAAATGGGCAGTAAACATGGGTAGGTAATTCACCAAAGAGGATATCCAGAAGATCAAAAGACATAGGAAATAATGTTCACAGTCACTTCTATTAAGAGAGCTGCAGAGCCTCCCTGGTGGCACAAGAGGTTAAATCTCAGCACTATGAAGCCAGCCACTGCAGCATGAGTTCGATATCCGATATCCGCCCCACTCCTCCCCAGCCCCCGGCCAGGGAGCTAACCGCACATGGAGCAGCAGACCTCTCCTGTCTTACCCGCTGTTTCCCTCAGCAGTGTATTTCAGTTGATCTGCCTGTTCTGTTCCCCACTCTGTGTCTGGTGAATCCTCTTACCTCCTACCCAACACCCCACACCTCTGGCCTACACCCCAGCTCTTGTATGCCTAAATCAATAAATAAATCTTAAAAAAAAAAAAAAAGAGAGAGCTGCAGATTAAAACAACAATGAGAAACCACCTCATACCTGCAAGAATAGCACATATTAACAAGATTTCCAACAAGTGCTGGAAGGGATGCGTAGAGAAAGGAACCTTATTATACTGTTTGGTGGGAATATAAGTTGAAGCAACCATTATGGAAGCAATCTAGATTTACTTAAACAAATTAAAAATGGAAATATCATGTGACCCAGCAACCCCACTCTTGGGTGTATAGTCACAGAATATGAAACCATCTACACAAAATTCTTTATGTTCCACAATATTCACAGCAGCATTACTTACAATATCTGAGACATGGAAGCAGCCCTAGGTGTCCATTGATGGATGACTAGATCAAGAAGAATTGGTACATTCATACAATGGAGCGTTGTATGGTCATAAGAAAGGATTTTCAACAAAATGGAGGGCATTTGAGAGACTGTGTACAGCAAAAGAAGTCATGATAAAAACTTCCCTGGTGGTGCAGCGGTTAAGTGCTGCGCTGTGGAGCTGTCAGCAGCAGCAATGCGTGTTTGACACCCGGCTGGGGAGATTCCCACATGGCGCAGCAGACCTCTCCTGCCTCGCCCGCTGCTCCCCTCAGCAGTGTATTTCTGTCGATCTGCGTGTTCTGCTCCCTACTCTGTCTCTGGTGAACCCTCTCGCCTCCTTGCCCCCCACACCTCTGGCCTGTACCCTAGCTTGCATGCATAAATAAATAAATCTTTTAAAAAAAAAAACAAACCAACACTGGACATTTACATAGCAGACAATTTGATAATGTGAAACATCATAAATACTAGATATCAATAAACATCCTGAGGCTAAGAGGGAGGGGAAAGGAAAAGGATAAGAGGACAAAAGGGATAGTGGTGGTGAAACGAAAAAAAAGAAAAAAAAATTATCTATTAGTCATTGAATATACATTTTCTCCTTCTTACTCCAAAATGCTAATGACTGAGTAAACTGACAGGTATTTTTACTAATGATCACAGGTTATCATGTAATGAACAGGTTATATTAATGTTAGTGTAAAATAGGATTTTTAGCATCATAATTCCCAGCCATGTTAGTCAGTCGCATGACAAGAGTGCCACGAACAACTTCACTGAAGTAGCCTTTCGTCAGAAATGACCAGATTGTTATAGGGGTCAGTGGGAAAGAGATGGGGCTTTAGTGCTCTTGGATTTACTTATACGAACAGGGGTAGAAATAATTCTTCCCTCCCCCAAATCTACCCCTTCCTAATTTTAGTGATAATATATTTGCTGGAGGAAGGGAGAGAAAAGAACAGAACTCCTATTACGGAAGCATAGTTGAAAATCCTGAGTCATTCTTACTTCAGCTTCTTTTGAAATGGACACAGTTCTAGGAATTCAGAAGATGTAATAAATATTTAGTTAAGAAAACCAATGAGGGAAACCAACATCACTTTATCCTAATTTCTGTGACATATTTTATAACAGTAATCAGTTGTCTAAAATTGAGCCAGTTTTTGTCTTTCCAGACTTTCTGGGGCTAAAAAAAGATGGTTAAACAGTTTCAAAAAGTTTATATGCAGGTATAGTAAACAGAGGGAGTTAGAACAGTTCTTGCTATTCCATTACAAAGCTAGTTGGTAATCCTAATACTGTAACAATCACAGTAATAAACATGAGCACTTAGTATGTGTTAGGCTGAGTGCTAATAAATGACCATGCAGTATCTCATTTAATCCGCAACATAGTAATAGTATATGTATACCATTATAATGACCATTTTACAGATGACGGAAGGAAGGCACAGAGTTTAAAAGATGACATAGAGAGGGTGGCAAAGCTATCCCCAGCCACTGCAGCACGAGTTCTATCTCCAGCCAGGGAGCTAACCCACATGGTGCAGCAGACCTCTCCTGCCTCGCCCGCTGCTCCCCTCAGCAGTGTCCTTCAGTAGATCCACCTGTTCTGATCTCCTCTCTGTCTGTGGTGAATCCTCTCATCACCCCCCACCTCTGGCCTACACCTCAGCTTGTATGCATAAATAAATCTTTAAAAATAAAGGATGGCATAAAGAGAGTAATGGATACATATACAAACAATGTGTAGGTATAGCTCAAATTTATATAATTAATATATATGGTATATGCATTTTTAATGAATTTTCTTTCACAGACAAGCTCTTGCAATTCTATTTTAAATATCAGAGTCAAGATAGGGTCCTAAAATTAGTGACTTTCCATTGAATTATTTCTATTTATTTCCTTGGGAAAGGTACAATATAAAGGATCAAGGTACAATATTGATGCTCAGTCCATTTCTTCATTTTGATAAAGCAGCTATTAAATAGCAGTTACTGCTATAAGACAAGTATAAAAAAAGGATAAACTGCCTAATCAATACTTCTTGTTTTATAAACAACTGAACACGTATTATGAAAGCTTTAACAGAAATAATACTGCTCTAGCTTAGTTTTTCTATCATCTTACGGGGGCCTCTAAAAGTATCTGTCACTGTTTTGGTTTTAGACTTTTAGTTTTTGTTCCTGTACTCTCTACAGATGGTACATGAATGGAACCACAAAATGAAGACTAATCTTAACATTTTTCTACAGACTCCTTCTTTCTACAAGAACAGGTAAGGTTAGGAAGCTTGCTCATGTTAACAGACCATAGGCAACAGTGAGAACAAGGACACTGGCTTCCTAACATCTGGCTGGATGCTCTCCTCAGAGACCACCACTGTCTCTAGGTAGGTGTGTCACAGGTATTCAACTTAAAGTTGCCTCTATCCTTTCTATTCAAAATTCTAGGAAACATGAGAAAACTCATTCACCATGAGGAGTTTTACTGAGAAATCTGGACAAAGGTGGCAGTATAAATTCTCAGCAGTTCTCAAATTTGCTTGCAAAGATAACTGCTCAAGAAAATCTGTTATCTTAGAACTATCAATTTTTCAAGACACAAAATCAAAGGGTATACATAAAGAATTGGGAAGGAAAATGGGAATAAAGAAGTCTGATGAGACCACTAGCTCTAAGGTCACCTAAATTAAATAAAGATGCCACAGTCAGGCTAGTGGCCCTGGAGATTGACATCCCTAAAGCAAAAAAGAAAAAAATTCTAATTTGTCATTATTATCTGCTACATCAGATAAAGGATATGTTTGATTTTGATTACTCTCTTACTAAACTGAAGATTAATCTCACAAGGACCACTAACACACTACAGACCTAGCAGAGAAGGGAGCAATGGCAGAGCCAGCACTAGAGCCTTAAGAGAGTACAGCTGGACAGAAAGCAGGAGTCATCATGACATAATATTGCTTATGGCAGTAGGGAAGGTAGAGTGGCAGAGGCAGAAATAATTTAACTCCTTAGTTCCTGAGTTGCTTTTTCCTTTCTCAGAGTCATGCTTAACTAACAGTTCAATAAAGGCGTAGAATCAGAAAAAGAAATGAATTATAGTTACCACCGAGACATGGTGATAGATAGAGGATTATCCCTTTTCCCCTACATTTAATCTGAGAACACAGTAGAACTATTTGCTTTATACATGTCCGATTAAAAAGAAAAGACACTGTAATTTAGCCACTACCTCCCAACAAGCCACATGGTCCATAAAGTTCAATTTGATATATGGGCCATTATTTTAAAACATAAGGACATTAACTGAGGACATTTGAGAGCATTTGAAAAGTCAGTAAAAGTCACGCTTATGACTTGAAATAGTGGCTCTCAACCTTCTTCCTAGGACCTTTTACATCTTAAAAGTTCAAGACCCCAAGGAGCTTTTGTTTGTACTACATATCTATTGACATTTACCATATTACGTTAAAGTTAGTTACTAATTCATTTAAAATAATAACCTCATTATTTGTTTTTTGTTTGTTTTTTGTTTGTTTTATACAAGCTGGGGTACAGGCCAGAGCTATGGGGTGGCGAGAGGCTTCACCAGAGACAGAGTGGGGAGCAGAACAGGCAGATCAGAAATACACTGCTGAGGGGAGCAGCGGGCGAGGCAGGAGAGGTCTGCCGCACCATGTGGGACTCTCCCCGGCTGGACGTCGAACTTGCATCACCGCTGCCGACAGCTCCACAGCGCAGCGCTCAACCGCTGCACCACCAGGGATGCCCAATAACCTCATTATTTGTTAACAGAAAAATGTACTTTTAAGAAAAATAACTATTTTCCAAAACAAAGACAAAATTGGAGAATTGTTTTATAATTTTACAGATATAAAATGTGTCTGACTTAATGGAAGAACTGGATTCACATATCTACTTTTATAATCTGTTTCAATTCTGGCTGAAGTATGTAGGGAAAAAAACCCAAATCTCAAAAATAAATAGTTGGAAAAGGTAGAAATACTTTAATAACCATTTTAGATAAATGTGAAAGTGATTATCTGATTCTGCATCAAAACTAGATAAGTGGTAGTTTCATAAAGGTTAGTTACAATGTGGAATCTGAAAGCATATATTATATTAAACTCCAACAGACTAGTTTTGAATATTGAATGAATATTTCATCATGAATTATTTTGTAGCATCTTGTATTGGTCATTTGGAAAATATTGGTTCACTGAGTTATACATATTTTCTAAATGTTAACATGTTTCTCATTGTATAATATCTTTTTATTTTTTAAGATTTATTTAGTTATGATATAAGAACTGGGGTGTAGACCAGAGGTGTGGGAGGGTGAGGGGATTCACCAGAGACAGAGTGGGGAGCAGAACAGATGGATCTACTGAAATACACTGCTGAGGGGAGCAGTGGGCAAGACAGGGGAAGTCTGCCTGAGCCATGTCCGAAGCTCCCTGGCTGGGGATCGAACTCATGCTGCAGTGGCTGGTGACAGCTTCACAGTGCTGAGACTTAACCCCTTGTGGCACCAGGGAGGCCCATATAATGTTTTAAAAAATCACATTCATTGGGGCCTCCCCGGTGGCGCAGCGGTTGGGCGCTGCGCTGTGGAGCTGTCGGCAGCGGTGACGCGAGTTCGACGCCCGGCCAGGGAGAATCCCACATGGCGCGGCAGACCTCTCCTGCCTCGCCCGCTGCTCCCCTCAGCAGTGTATTTCTGATCTGCCTGTTCTGCTACCCGCTCTGTCTCTGGTGTGCCCTCTCGCCG